>NIPM01000779.1:0-47536 GCA_002738285.1 Holacanthella duospinosa | reverse complement strand
AAGTGTGACAATTGTCCCAAGTGTGACAATTGTCCCAAGTGTGACTTTTGTCCCAAGTGTGACTTTTGTCTCAAGTGTGACAATTGTCCCAAGTGTGACAATTGTTCCAAGTGTGACTTTTGTCCCAAGTGTGAGTTTTGTCCCAAGTGTGACTTTTGTCCTAAGTGTGACAATTGGCCTAAGTGTGACAATTGTCGAAAGTGTGACAATTGTCGCAAGTGACAATTACATGCACAGTACACATTGTACATGTGAATTACACATTGTATATGACTTCAAGTGATTTCATTGTGACAGCACCGACGACCAAAGTCTACTTGCTAGGATTATAACTCAATGAGAGGGGGTTTTAGGCAAAAATCTAATCGTTAGGTATAAAGCTTTTGAGCTCAAATCATGCCGGAAGATTCAAAATGACCCTCGGCAAAAGCCTAGTCGTTAGTGATACACGTTTGCCACGGTGGATTTTCTAGCCTAAACCACTTCCGCAGTAAAAGCCAGATGTGTCATTGAGAGATTTACACAAATTGAAATAAACAATTTCAAAGGTGGATATACTGAGAGCTCATTCTCAAGCGAAATATTTTCAAGAGACAGGAAATATCGGTACGTGAACCTATACAAGTGCCAAAAAAATAGGAATCACATAAACTATATAGCCAGTCAGCAAAACCGATTTCCGGTACACTATTTATATAATCATTGATTTACACTAATAAGTATCAAAGCATTTAACCAAATTTTTATGAAAGGTTACAAAACCAAATCCCACCTTCTTCCGACATTGAGAATAATAACAATTATTCACATCTGGAACCTTCGAATTTCAAAGCCCGTAAAATAGATATTGTTAAAGCTTTATTTCAACTACAAAGATTTACAACTTGATATAGATTTCAAAATTTTGATTAAAACTTTCCTCACTAATTTGAAAATTTTGATTATTCAACTTAAAGTATTCCATAAGCGAAAAGGAGTGTGGTGACAAGAACATAAATATTTGATTTTTCAGGATGAGATTCCGCTTTGGTTGTAATTGTGTTTTGACGTTCTTCCAAGAGCGACACTACCTTATACAAAATGGTACAATCCTCGGGAAAAGGTTCCTCATCTTTCGGGATTATTGGCTTCTGATGAATTGCCAATTCTGCCGGATCGTTTTCATCAATTACTTCTTCCTCTTCTGGTTCTTCCTGCTCCTCGTCGTCATTTTCTTCATCATCCTCGTCAGGAAGATCTTGTCCTTCCATTGAATGAGCTTCAGCTACCATCCGCCGGAAGAGCAAGTGTTTTTCCATTGGAGTGTAAAATACTTTTCCCAGGTCAAGAGACAGATCATTTTGGTACATCTCATTATCATTGAATGATGAAGAATTATACAAGCTTTTCAATCCTCCCAACACCTCTGCCACAGTTTGGACTTGATCTAATTGTGGCTTGGAAATTGTTATTGGATGAGTGAGGAGGTAGACTTTTATAATTGGTCCACATTCTGATGAATTAGAATCGTCCATTGACGACTCTAATTCCATTGGATAGAAAAATGGAAAATCGTTTGTTTCGTAAATTGCAAATCCTGTTTCTAATGGTAAAATGGAGTATGGGTCGTAGTTGTGTGGGAGATTGACGGAAGTGATATTTTTAGTTAATTTTTTGAGCGCAGTTATGATCGGATCAAAGTTTGGATTCGGATTTTCATTTTCCTGTCAATTATTCAATTGATAACTAACTTTTTTTATATAAAAGTTTAGTTTTTTTTTCTAATACTTATTCTTGAAGTGCAAACTTTCGAACTTTTCATATACTTTGGTACCTGGAAAGTAACTTTTAGGGCGATGACCGAATGAGCACTTTTACTATTCGCCGAATCATTTTTTCTATAGTAGAGGTTCCATATGTCAAGCACGGGCCTGAAAATTTTTTTTAAACAGAGAATGTTATTTATCTAGAAAATTTTCTACACTGTGTTTTAGTTTGAAGTTTTGTTTATCAATTAAATTTTAAATTTGGCGCGCATTTATTTTTTCCATACTTTAGCTCTTACCACATAGAAACCATGGAGAAAATATTGAAAAAGAAGAAGAAAGTTGGTACCACTAAAAAATTGAGTCACCCTCTATACTTAATTAATTTAAGTTACCTGTCTCCTTCAATTTGGAAATTGACAACGGTTCTTTGGAAAGCATAAAATCCATTCAATTCTCCACCTTTCATTGTATCTTGTTTTGGTCCAGGTAGCATCTCAATACTAACTGAAATCAATCAGAAGTTATTACGAGTCATACACTATGAGCAAATTTTCTAAATAATTTTTAATTTGTTATTTCAGAAACGATTTTTAGAATTTTATATTATTCAGTAATCGAATCGAGTTCCGGATTTAACGAATAATCACCAAGAAACTTCGATGGAGAGTCAATCTTTTCATCAAAGTACAATTTGTATCTTGAAGTTCCATAATTATTTGCACGGAATTGTATAGGTTCGAAATACGAATTGTTGGAAATTGAAACCAATGTTGAATTCAGTAGTTTGAGATTTTGTGACAAAGCCCAGCGTTTTTTTATTGGTGTTGAGTATTTCAAACATTGACCTCGAGGTCCTTCTATTATTGGTTGGATCAAGCTACTTGACATGACCAATGATGAAGGCAAACCTACATAATAAGAAATATAAAAAATTAGAGGTTATTAAATTTTTTTTAAAGTTTGTTAATTAATTTTAACGAGTAGAACGTGTACCAGGCATCAAATGTATGAGCAAAATGGACACACCAATTATTTTTGCACCTAACATTATTAGCAACGTATCCTCGTAAAAAAAATTCAAAAGCAAATTCTCGTTTTTTGAATAATTCTAAAAATTCATTGCTTGACCTACCTCCTAGCTTTGTTTTTCTTCAGTCAGTAAAAATACCATTTAGTATGAATTAAATAAATAAATAAATAACTTTATTGGAAAATAACGAAATTGAGTTGCTATAACTGCGGTTGGAGTTGGACCCCCNCTCCCTCCCTCCCTTCTGTAGAAAATGTCACAAATTAACCAATACGTCTATAAACTTGCAAAAATCTAAACATGGCGAATTGTTCGTAAATATTTTATTTTTATTTTTGTGGTTCCTATCGTCAGAGTCAAGAGAAAGCGTAACTTTCTCTAACATGACAGGTGAAAAGTAAGGTTTTTGGCATTCAATGACACAATTCACTTCATTACTTATGCATTTCACACGGAATAAAATGAAAAAATTTCTCATCTTTTTGAATAACTTGGTATTTTGATTTCATAGAGTAAAGATAAGAAGAAGATATAAAAAACTTGACCTGATTTTTATTAAACTTGAGCTACTAATTTCAGTTTGAAATAATAATTTTTAGAAAAAGTGCAAGTGAAAAATTTACTTGAAAGTATGGATCGAGTTTTAAGAAATTTTATACCTTCGATTCTATTTATTTTATTGTGTATAAAAATTTCACCTGTAATTCTACAAACTGAATTTCAGTACAGAAATGTTAACATGGGTAAGTAAATTAGAAAATTAGAAAAAAGGTTCTATAAAACTACTAAAAAATTTGAAGTTTTTGCAAAATTTAATTTAATTCTTTTTTTTTTTCAAATTTATTTTCTAGGCGTTGTGATCTCTCCTGGATCAACTCCGATTCCGGATAGAGTAGAAGTGGAGTCTAAAATAAAGGAATTAATCATTGACATGATTTACAATAGTAATAAAACTATCGGTGACGGAAGTACCAACTCCACACATGTCACAAATATAACTCTGGTTAATTTTAATATAACTGATGACTTGACTACACTTCCGGAAATGGTCTTTCTCTTTAGCTTTCTCAATTGTGAAAAGACACATTATTTAAATCAACGAATCACCGAACAATTTGGTCCGATAGTACATATTGCTCTTACGGGTAAGTTAATAGGTCATTCACCGTTTCTCTCTGTATTTTTTTCGTTTCAAGTATACCAGTGGATGTAGCTGAATGCTTTTTTCAAGCCAAACTAGAAGGATTTTTAACTCACTTTAAATTAAATAAGTTTAATCAGTACTTTGCTTCTGGACCGTTCTACGAACATTTGGCCCCAGAATTTCGCCCACGAACATTCAGATTCGTTTTTTAGTCCCGAATCATCATCAGCTCCTTACGTTAATCTACGTACTTTATATCTTATTTTAGACCCTGGATGTGGTAGACTACTCAATACAGTAGCAATTACACTACCATTGACCTGGTTTACACACACAGACAGTCTCTATCAATTACTAGTTGATATCAGACATGAAAAATTACTTCCTAAATGGAAGTCAGCAGTTGTTGTCTGTGACATACAAACAGGGGATGGAATTTTAGAAGCAGTATTAAACGGACTATCATACGGTAACACAATTGAAGAACTGACGGTGGCCATTTTTATTATCGATAGTCGAAGTCGACAATACTCACTGTAACGTTTTAAATTATTCTGAACTTCATTACTCATCTTTTATGACAGTAACTTTAAAAATGCAATTTTTTTTTAATTTCAGAGATCAGCAAATGGAAGAATTATGTAATTTATACCAGAACAAAGAAATCAATTTCATTGTGATTACTGGAAGCTCGAATGTAGCTTCGGTACTTGATACAGTAAGTAAAAATGACTATTATTGATTAATTGATATTGATTGATTATGGTAATTGATAGTTATTACTTTGACACAGGCAAGAAGGAAGTATGTGTTAACATATTCTCAACAATGGTTATTTATTTCTACTGACGATGAAAAAAGTCGGCGTGGATGGTTGGATATAAGTCGTCGAATTATTGCCGATGGTGTCAACGTAGCCATAATTTCTAACTATTCTAGTTCTATCAGTGGTAAATCGGTAAGTTATATAACAATTAGTTGAGTATAACCAACTAATAGTGTGTTGGAAATAAACGGGATGGAAAATCAGGCCGTATTTGACGCAGTACTTGTCAGCCGTTAAGTTTTCGTGGGTCAAATTGTCGCGGAATGAAATTGTTCTACATTTATTCTTAATTTTAAGCTTTTAGTAATTTAAACGAACGTTTTATTTCTAAACAGGAAACACTACTCTGCCAAGTAGAATTTCTGATTGCACTCTTCGCTGAAAGCGCTGAAATTATAACCGAACAAGAATTCAATTTGTTTTTACAAGTTTCGGATGAGGAATGGGAAATTATTAAACCAAGTCGTCTGGATCGGACTATGAATATTGTTCAACGTATTTCTGTAAAAAAATTATACCTTTTAAAGAAAAGTATTCTTAATTTAGTAAATTACTTGATTAATTTAAAACAGTCAGGATTGGAAAGCATCGTCGTGGAAAAATGTAGCAAAGGTTCAAACTTATGGCGCTTAGAAGCTGGAGAAAATGGACGAGAGGGTAAGCGCGTCTTCGACATTGGAAGATGGAATCCTATCACTGGTCTCCGATTGGTTGATGATTTGTTCCCTCACGTTACTGGTGGGTTTCGTGGAAGAACTATTGAAATTGCATCAATGCATGTAAGATTCAACATTGAAACAGAAATAAATTTTAGATTCGACTAGTTTGATTGATGTTTTTTTAATGTCGTCTCTAGTATCCACCTTGGCAAATTTTTATTCGTCATCCAGAAGATCCAAATAATATTACATACAGCGGATTAATTTTTGAAGTGGTCAATCACATGGCTGATACACTCAACTTTACTTACCGTGTGTTGGTACCCATCTACGGAACTTGGGGACTTCCTCAGTCGGACGGATCTTGGGATGGTATGACCGGTTTAGTCAGTCAAGGACAGGTAATGATATACTTTTAAGGATACGATATTTTTTTATCAAAAAGTTGACGAAATAGAAATGTTTATTTGAAAGAAAAAGAAAATTTTTTTTCCAGGCTGTACTAGGTGCTGGTGCATTCACAGTCAGTCCTGACCGTTCAAAAGTGGTTAACTTCACCAGCGTTATTGAACGTGAATCTTACAGTTTTATGGTGAACCGTCCAATTGAACTGTCTAGAATTTTGTTATTTGCACAACCGTTTACTGTCGATGTAAGTTTTTTGATCCTTATTAAGTAGTTGTTAATCAAAAAAAATTATAGTAAGCGTTTTATCAGGTGTGGCTTTGTATTGGGTTTGCCATAGTACTGGTTGCTCCAGTGTTCTACGTCATTCATCGCAGCAGTCCTTACTACAAGGCTCATAATATAAGAACTGAATTTGGACTGTTTAAACTTAAAAACTGTTTTTGGTACCTTTATGGTGCTTTGTTACAACAAGGTATGGTAAATTTGCTTCAATTTTTACATTTATTGTTAATATTTTACTTGTATAATTGATTTAGAACAAATTTTTGATTGGTTTAGGAGGACCACACTTACCAAATGCAATAAGTGGACGCATTGTAGTTGGCTTTTGGTGGCTCTTCGTACTTGTTGTCGTCACTACTTACTCTGGAAATCTGGTTGCATTTCTTAGTAAGACTGAACGATTTTTTAATACAAATAATTAAAGTTGAAACTGGTTGCTTTTATAGCATTTCCAAAAATTGAGAACCCTGTGAACTCAATTGACGACGTAATTAATTACCGAGGAGTTAGCTCATGGGGAATAACAGCAAACAGTGTTATTGAAGGCTACCTAATCGTAAGTTGCACCGACTCCTTCAATTGGAATGCCACAATAAAATTCAAAAATTGAAATTCTGACAAACGCATTCATATATTCAGATTTTATTCCAATATATTGATTGGCGGAAGTTTAAATTTTGAATTTGCTTGACCTATGTGCGTACTGAAAGACCCTGTAGAAAAAACAACAACATTTTTTGCAACAATTTTTTTAAATTATTAATAATTTGACTTTATGATTAATTTAGACTTCCAGAAATTCAAAAATTGAAATTTTGAACAAAAAAGCCATACGTCATCCAAAATTTAATGAAACAGTGATTAATATGATCAGAAATAAGAACCATGCCTACATTGACTGGAAAATTGCTTTACTCATAACTCTAAGGGATGAATTTAAGAAATCGGGAGTCTGTGAATTTGCACTGGGTAAATTAATTTCTAATAATTTTGACCAACATTTAGTTAATTCAATCTTATTAATCCGGATAAGGCTCTGAGGACTTTTTTGAAGAAGAAATTGCATTAATTGTACCCCCAACTAGTCCATTTCTTCATTTATTTGACAATGAGTAAGTCCAAAATTTTTGAAATCATCGAATTTTCTAAGCCGAATTTTTACGCGCTGGATATTCTCGAAACGTTTTTCTAACCAAGTTTAACAATTACTTAATATAATTGACAAAGAATCAAAATAATGTTGGAGAGTGGACTTATAAAGAAATGGAAAGCAAAATTTTGGCCTCAAAAAGACAAGTGTACCTCTTCAGGGTTAGCAAGTATAATTTCAAATAGAACCGTTTCAATTGGAGACATGCAGGGTAAGCTCAATATTACATATTTTTTTAATTATCGACAATTTTTTAATACAATTTTGAAATTTTGTTAAATTTTTATGTCAAGGTTCTTTCTACTTACTCCTTGTTGGATTCTTGGTCGCAGTTATCATCCTACTTATCGAATTTTGTGTCCACAAGCGACGACAACGGAAAATTGTTGATACGATAAAAGTTTTGGTCACATCCAACAAGACTACTGAATTCTGGCAACAAAAAACATATCCATTTATTAACTAAATGTCAAATTTAGTTAATTATCAAATTTAGTTAACGCTCGTTTTAGTCAAATTAACTTAATTACAAAAAGAAATAGTGACAAAGTAAGTGGTTTATTATTTTACATATGTTTCAATGTTAAAATTTTGAGTCAAAATTATTAATATGTGTAGTGATGTTAATATAAGTTTCAGTAAATTAGCAAATAGTAGGACGCGATTCCCAGTTGAAGGGGCGCGTGCGTGGAAACATGAAATTTTTTGGCTGGCTCCAGGCCATATATCGTGGTCCGTACATTTTCCCTAAATACGGTGGCCATTCACAGGAACGAGGAGGGGGACAGATTGGCTCGTTACCACATCCACATTTGAAATCTGTAAATTCCATTCGTTGGTCTTCATTGTAACGTCGCCAGTCACGATTGTAACCGTAACGAGTCGTTACACTTCAAAATGAAAATTAAACATTAAATTTATAATATTTTTATTGAATATATTGATGATTAACTACATGCTATTCCTCACCATTCATCTTGATCTGGTAAATCCCAAGTACAATATACAGAAGGACTCATAAGAGACCGAACTTTGTGACATTGGTACTGGTATTCATCTCGTCCAGGTTTGATAAGACAATGAATATTGTCTGGAGTGATCAAATCTCCAACGAAATCGTTCCATTCAGTCTGGACGAGTGGTTCACGGTACCAGGGTTGTTTCTCATAAGTACTGAGGCAAGACGGGTCACAATTTTTAGCCCAGTAATTCTTGTATTTTTGTTCACAACATCTTCGTTTCCGACAGTCAGGAATACATTTTGGACGGATGTAATATGGAGGCTGGACACCACATTTGACATTTTTAAGACAACTTGTTTTCTCTGAAGACAGAATCCCAAGGATAGGTGGTTTGTAGAGACGACGAGAGTCATCCACTCGAGTTGAGATATCGAATTTATTACCTCGACAATCCTTACAGGCCATACTTTCGTTACGATTATCAACTAAACTCCTTTGAGATTTGAAAATGGTTTTNCCTCGACAATCCTTACAGGCCATACTTTCGTTACGATTATCAACTAAACTCCTTTGAGATTTGAAAATGGTTTTTAGATTTCAAAAAAAAATAAAGTTTTACCAAAAAATGAAAACGTAACTTTTAAAAACAATCAAAATCGAACAAATTCTTCCAAAAAAAAAGTAAAAAAGTAATTTATCAAAAAAAAGTAAAATTTACTTATTTTAGTTGCTATAGACAACGCTTAATTACAGAATTTAGAAATGGAGAAAGTCAGTCCGTNCCTCGACAATCCTTACAGGCCATACTTTCGTTACGATTATCAACTAAACTCCTTTGAGATTTGAAAATGGTTTTAAGATTTCAAAAAAAAATAAAGTTTTATCAAAAAATGAAAATGTAACTTTTAAAAACAATCAAAATCGAACAAATTCTTCCAAAAAAAAAGTAAAAAAGGAATTTATCAAAAAAAAATAAAATTTACTTATTTTAGTTGCTATAGACAACGCTTAATTACAGAATTTAGAAATGGAGAAAGTCAGTCCGTNCTCGACAATCCTTACAGGCCATACTTTCGTTACGATTATCAACTAAACTCCTTTGAGATTTGAAAATGGTTTTAAGATTTCAAAAAAAAATAAAGTTTTATCAAAAAATGAAAATGTAACTTTTAAAAACAATCAAAATCGAACAAATTCTTCCAAAAAAAAAGTAAAAAAGGAATTTATCAAAAAAAAATAAAATTTACTTATTTTAGTTGCTATAGACAACGCTTAATTACAGAATTTAGAAATGGAGAAAGTCAGTCCGTTTTCTCTAATTTATACAATGCGACCATAATTAAAGTATCCACTACCTAAATTCGAATTATTTCCGGTTAGCTATCAATCAATCAATAAGTTTATTTGACGTTGGCCATCGCCCTATCAATGAAATTACGCGCATAAGTAAATTTAAATAAAATAAAATTATGAGTGTTAAAATTACTGAAAAAGTTTTAAAATATTTGAAATTAGAAGTGATAAATAAAATGTGAAGTTTGAATCAGTGGCAGCTTCTGTGACGTCCTTGATAAGTTGAATTGGGTCCATTGACATTCTTTGAAAGTAATTCAGTCGAATGTGAAATTTGCTGGTGCATTCCCAAATAGCAAGAAAGAAAGAAAGCTGTTCTCCACAGTATTTGCGTTGCTTCTCTTCAAAATGTCCCATATTAAACCATTTTCCTTTATTGCAGACAGAGTTGGAATTTAGCCGAATTTGTAGGATGCATGTCGCCATCGAAGAGGAAATTTTGTCCAATAGAAACGGTGCGGGGATTTCAGACAATTTTATTTGATGATAGTGTGGAATAGTGTAAGATTGTTGTACGAATTTGAAGTCAAGTTACCTCAAGTGGTCTTCGTACCCAGCGAGTAGAAAGTTCTGGACAAATTTTACCTCTTTCGCTAAGTCTCTTTCACATAAACCTTGCATATCTATAGATTTCAGCTTACTTTTCAATTGTAACCACCAANTGACGTTGGCCATCGCCCTATCAATGAAATTACGCGCATAAGTAAATTTAAATAAAATAAAATTATGAGTGTTAGAATTACTGAAAAAAAATATTTGAAATTAGAAGTGATAAATAAAATGTGAAGTTTGAATCAGTGGCAGCTTCTGTGACGTCCTTGATAAGTTGAATTGGGTCCATTGACATTCTTTGAAAGTAATTCAGTCGAATGTGAAATTTGCTGGTGCATTCCCAAATAGCAAGAAAGAAAGAAAGCTGTTCTCCACAGTATTTGCATTGCTTCTCTTCAAAATATCCCATATTAAACCATTTTCCTTTATTGCAGACAGAGTTGGAATTTAGCCGAATTTGTAGGATGCATGTCGCCATCGAAGAGGAAATTTTGTTCAATAGAAACGGTGCGGGGATTTCAGACAATTTTATTTGATGATAGTGTGGAATAGTGTAGGATTGTTGTACGAATTTGAAGTCAAGTTACCTCAAGTGGTCTTCGTACCCAGCGAGTAGAAAGTTCTGGACAAATTTTACCTTTTTCGCTAAGTCTCTTTCACATAAACCTTGCATATCTATAGATTTCAGCTTACTTTTCAATTGTAACCACCAANTTTTCGCTAAGTCTCTTTCACATAAACCTTGCATATCTATAGATTTCAGCTTACTTTTCAATTGTAACCACCAACTGTATTTTTCGATTGGATGTTTATACGAGAATTTTTGAAGTTCTTTATACGCATTTAGAGGAAGGTTCGAGTCGTTAGCTGACAGGAGTTTTAGCCATAGAGAGATGGTAAACCTGAATACATCAAAGCTTAATGGAAGGCAGTCTGTCTCTAAACGAACAAAATATCGAGGGGTACTGAAAGGAAGGTGGAGGAGTCTCTTAAAGTATTTCTGTTGAACCCTTTCTATTTCATTTGTGTGTTGTGATCCTCACACCCATGAGCCGTACAAGGTAGCTGATTTGACAATGGAATTCAAAAGAAATTTTGAGGTTTGCAAGTCAAAGGTTTTCATCCTGCCTAGTGTGCGAAATACAGTGCCTTGCGCTGTAATACCTTTTTCAATAGCATATTTTGCGTGGAGGTTGAACAACACATTCTATTGGAAAATTATCCCAAGGTACATATATGATTTTGTAGTATACTGGGTTACCTCGCCAGGAAAACTTGTATTCTTTTCTCACCCTTCCAGAACGCCGTATCACAAGTACTCTTGTTTCAGAAAAATTGACTTGAAGACCTGGTGAGTGAAAGAAGTTAGCAGTAAGATTCATCTTCTGTTGGAAGAGTTCTCGAAACTGAGCAACAAGAACTAGATCGTCCGCATAAATAAGTAAATGTTCAAATAACGGATGGAGTCGAAAGCCGGCAAGTAGACATCTATCAAATATGTTCACCAATTCCTCTATAAACAGGTTAAAGAGAGTAGGACATGCAGATTCTCCTTGAATGAGTCCTTTCATGATATTTTTTATCTCCGTTAAACCGTAAGAAGTGGAAATCTTTGCACCTGCACTCTGGAATATATATTTGAATACACGGATGAATTTAGTGGACAACCCTATGTTTCTAAGAACCTTCCATAAGAGGTTGTGGTTTGGAGTATCACATGCTTCAGAAAGATCAACAAAGTAAACATAATTCCTTTTCTTTGAGGAGTTGGATCTGTGGCATAGACATGAGGGTGAAAACGTGGTCAACGCAAGGTCTTCCCTTTCGGAAACCTGTCTGAAAGTCGGATACAACGTTGTATTTGTTTATCCACTCCACCAGCCTAGTATTTAAAATTTTAGTAAATAGTTTGAGTGTGCTGCTCATNAAAGTCGGATACAACGTTGTATTTGTTTATCCACTCCACCAGCCTAGTATTTAAAATTTTAGTAAATAGTTTGAGTGTGCTGCTCAGTAGAGAAATAGGACGGTAATTCCCGCGGACTTCTCTAGAACTCTTTTTAAGTATCGGACAAATTAACGCATTGCACCATTTAACGGGGACTTTCCCTGAATCGAAACATAGTTGAAAAAGGCTGGTTAAGTATAGCAAAAGGACAGGTTAACTTATCTTCCATACACTGTTCGGTATTAGATCTTCACCTGGTGCTTTCCCAGATTTAAGTGATTTGATGACCATGTGTGTCTTGAGAGGATTGAATTCCCTGTCTAGATTGGGTCGGTGACATTTATGCATTCGGAGTACGGGGAATTAACCGATTCGAGATTTTCGGCATTGAACACACTGCTGAAATGAACTTGAATTGCCGATATGTTATTTGCGGGTTCTGAGGTGCGTCCGAAGTATTTTACCGCTTTCCAGAACTTGGACGAGTTGGAAAATTGGTGCAGTTGCACAGAAACTTGAGAAATGAAGTTATCCTTTTTCTTTTCAGTTATACTTACGTATTTTTTGTTGCTATCAATGTATTCTTTGGCTAGGTGTTTCATTCTTCTGCTGTCAGTATTTCTACGTAAAAGCCTCAACGAGCGATTTTTTTTATTTAAAACCTTGCNTGCATTCGGAGTACGGGGAATTAACCGATTCGAGATTTTCGGCATTGAACACACTGCTGAAATGAACTTGAATTCCCGATATGTTATTTGCGGGTTCTGAGGTGCGTCCGAAGTATTTTACCGCTTTCCAGAACTTGGACGAGTTGGAAAATTGGTGCAGTTGCAGAGAAACTTGAGAAATGAAGTTATCCTTTTTCTTTTTAGTTATACTTACGTATTTTTTGTTGCTATCAATGTATTCTTTGGCTAGCTGTTTCATTCTTCTGCTGTCAGTATTTCTACGTAAAAGCCTCAACGAGCGATTTTTTTTATTTAAAACCTTGCGAATGCCAGTTTACTGAAATTATTCCGTTATCATGCAAGTATCAAATCTCATATCAGTGANGGGGGGGAGCGATCACTAAGTGGGAAGGGCGAAAAGGGTTATCTCATGGTTTTGATCTAGTCTACATAGCCCTTTTATCATTGCCAAGCTCTAGTTAGAGATTTGGCAACATGGGCTTGGTGTTCGATCTGATACACGCATGGCAACGAAAAAAAAGTCACGTGAGTTTAAATTTGACACTCGCATGACAACAGAAAAAAAACTCGAATTTCCCATTTAGATGATTCCTTGTGACCGAATTAAAATATCTCACAATGCACAGAATAAACCCACAAGGAGGAAATAATGCACGGGCCTTCAGACATGTTTCCTATAGAACTGCATTAGCCCATTTTTGATTTCTTTTTATTTTACAGTAAAACTGACCGTTAAAGTTATGTATCACCGTTGATATACGCATGGCAACATCAGGGTTGCTTTTAAAAACATCCGGTCGTGCTCATAAGTGATGCCAAAGTGTATTACGGGAGGTCAGAGGGGCAGGAGAGCTGCNATCCGGTCGTGCTCATAAGTGATGCCAAAGTGTATTACGGGAGGTCAGAGGGGCAGGAGAGCTGCGGGAACCAAAGATAAGGATTTGGCAACCCACGAGAGGGCTGCTGGAACCCAAGGGAAACCCACGGGGGGGGGGGCTGCGGGAACCCACTACCGAGCTCAGGGAATACACGGGAGGGCTGTAGAAACCCACGTTGAGGGCTAATGCAACCCACGGGAGGGCTGAGGGAAGCTACAGGTAAACTGTGGGAACCCACGGGAGGGCTGCAGGAACTCACGGAAGGGCTGCGGGAACCCACGGGAAGGCTGAGGGAAGTTACACGACGGCTGAAAAACCCCACCGGAATGCTGCGAGAACCAACGAAAGAACCGCGGCAACCCATGGGAGGGCTGCGGGAACCCACGGGAAGGCTGCGGGAACCCACGGGACGGCTGCGACAAACCACGGGAGAACTGCGGGAAATTTCGATTTCGATTATGAGTTCAACTTTTTAGATGAGTTAAATTTTGATTTCGAGTTTAATTGAAATCTGAATTTTGGTTTGTACTACTCTAGGTAAACGTAAACTATAATATAGTAAAATATTAATAACTGGTAACAAATTACAGTAACAATTATACGGAGGTGGAAGTACCAAATTATATTAAGGGGTAAACATTCTTTAATAAACCTCATCAGGGGAGAATGACTATTGTTGAAGGAAACCAAAAGTATTAGAAGTGATAAGAAGTGTACATGGAAATACCTAATTTATTACAATGTACTACTAAAATTGTATGGAACAAAAGTTAAATGTTATTTTCAATTAGAGCTTGTTCCGTTGAAGTCATATAAATGTTATCGAGTTTTTGCTGTTTTCCCAGTATAAATCTTAACAATAATGTCGGTAACTGGCAGCCAAGACCTGTTGTGTTCAACTTTCACTTTGAATTTATACGAAGGGGAGTTTCCATAAATGCCAACAAAATTTACTTCTACTAAACCAGCCACTTCATTTGTCCCAATTACCTGCGACNGGGAGTTTCCATAAATGCCAACAAAATTTACTTCTACTAAACCAGCCACTTCATTTGTCCCAATTACCTGCGACAAGTACCAAGTCGACAGATACTTCAAATCTAACCAGTCTCCAACGGAAGCTTCAAATGGTTTGGGACTTTCAACTGGTTGTGGGCTAGGGAAAAATGACACCGAGTCAAGCGAAGTTCTATACATAAAAACTTGTCCACCGCTTGAAACAAGGTGATGACAAGATTGAGTTTGAGGATATGTAGAGCAAGTGGAAAAGTGCGTATCGAGGTCATGGGATGTAGAAATCTGTAAACAATCATCCGATTAGAATAACAGATCCTTAGATTCTAAAATGTGTCTATCGACATTGACAACTCGCATGCGTTCACGTCTGGCAGAATCTTTGATACGTGCAGAAATTCCATCTACTGCTCCTTCTCCATGTGAAGTTNCGTATCGAGGTCATGGGATGTAGAAATCTGTAAACAATCATCCGATTAGAATAACAGATCCTTAGATTCTAAAATGTGTCTATCGACATTGACAACTCGCATGCGTTCACGTCTGGCAGAATCTTTGATACGTGCAGAAATTCCATCTACTGCTCCTTCTCCATGTGAAGTTGCGAAAAAATTTTAGCAGACATCTATTTCGAAGTCAGCCAAGTGGTAAGACAGGTTTTTAAAATTCTTACAATCCTTATACAATTGAGAACATCTGTCCATCCATTTCTGGATAAGGCTGATCTTTGCGTGGACTTCTAAACNTCCATTTCTGGATATGGCTGATCTTTGCGTGGACTTCTAAACACTATTGCAAAAGGATCTTTTGAAATGCAAAGAACGTTTCTGTATCATGTCTCCTTTCGTCTGAGATCACCGCAGCTGAGATACATTTCATTTTATTGTCTACGATAACCCAAGCGAGAATGGATGCAATGTAGCTGCGCGGCATCTTGGACCATGAAACTATAATTTTCCTCGAAATAAGCTTGGACGCCAGCCGTGTTTGGCGAAAGGAAAGATACTGATTTCATCATCTTGAACTGAGCTGCTTGGGTCCCTGAGATGTAATGATGAGGCAACAGTGTCACGTAACTAGAATATAGAGCATCAACGAATTCCTCCGGAGTGGCTACCAGCGTCTGCAATCCAACTCTATTTTCTGCCGATGTGCATGGCGCGTACTGATTCGATGATTTGTTTGGCTGAAAGTTTTTGGTTCACCAGGTTGCAAAACTTTTCTTGCTTTTCCTTGTTTGGTCGTTGGCACAGGTGGCAAGTGCCTAGCATGCAGTCCTGTTTCCTGTTTCCAGAGTTAAATAACAGGATATCAATAAATATTAATTGGTGTCATGGTTAAATTTTTTGGCAAATGCTTTCCTCATTTCCCATTTAGCTTTCATCTTCCCTTGTTTTTCACGATCTTTTCTTAGACAACGAATTCGTTTCACTTTTTCCGTTCTTTATCTTTTTCTATCTTTATTGCCTGCTTTCTAATCTTTTTCTTCTGTTTCCTAATCGCTTTTTTCTGTGCTTTGATATCAGCTTTTATTACTTTTCTTCTTATTGCTACAATTTTCTTTTCGATTTTATCTGCTGTTTCCGGTGTAGACTTCTAAATTAAAATTACTGATGTAAACAATGAGTTTAAAAATAATAAATCGATTAATTGAATACGTTTTTTTCTAATTTTTTGATNTCTTCCCTTGTTTTTCACGATCTTTTCTTAGACAACGAATTCGTTTCACTTTTTCCGTTCTTTATCTTTTTCTATTTTTATTGCCTGGTTTCTAATCTTTTTCTTCTGTTTCTTAATCGCTTTTTTCTGTGCTTTGATATCAGCTTTTATTACTTTTCTTCTCATTGCTACAATTTTCTTTTCTATTTTATCTGCTGTTTCCGGTGTAGATTTCTAAATTAAAATTACTGATGTAAACAATGAGTTTAAAAATAATAAATCGATTAATTGAATACGTTTTTTTCTAATTTTTAGACGTAATGTACCATAACTTTCCGGTAAACCTCATACACTTGCCTTGGATCAAACATTTTAACATGTAAACATGATTAATGTTCATTGATCATAGCCTGTTTTTCAAATTGAATTACTTTATAATGATTCCAAACGTTACACATTTATGTTGCACGTTATACACCAGTGGATACTAAGTGAGGATTTACGGTAAATTGGAAAAAAAAATTGAGCGCAACCTTTTACATAAGTGTAAAGATCAGGAATTTTAACCATTCGGGCTCCTTTCGGATTCACTGGCTATTGTAACCCCACCCCCGGTTACAAATATACTGTAAATCAGAAAATTCATGCAAATTGGAAGCGGATTCTCACCTCTATCCTCCGCTTTATTCCATGTCCTAGCTCCAACGCTTCGTCACCTTCTATTAGTTTATTGAGGTAAGAAAAAATTAAACACAAGTTAAACAAAACAATGAGGTTTATTCCTGATTTTGGTTATAAGATAAAAAGTTGTTAAATTTTAAATATTTTTATTTTATAAAAAGGTGAGATCATTTTATACGTCTGTGATTGGTCTGATTATTTTTCCTCTCCGTTAAAGTTTAATAAGCTCAGGGGCATCTTTTTGTTTTTTATTTTTATTGTTAAAATGCAAATTAAATAACGTCAACTGAGGAGGAGAAAGGGTCAAAAGAGGCAAGAGAAATTTTTGTAATAAACAAAGTCAAAAATAAATGTCAACATAACAACATTTGACTTTTTACCCTTCCCGATATCCTCATTATATCACTCATTAAAATATATCAAATAAAAATTTAACACTTAACCAGGCCATGTGGAATACCCTCAATATTCTTTACCTTTTGCCATTTGAAACAANGTGGAATACCCTCAATATTCTTTACCTTTTGTCATTTGAAACAATGAACGAATGAGTAATATTTGCTAGAATGAATCAGTTTAACTGTTAAGTTTTAACCTAACACAATGATGAATGGATGAGATTAACGAAATGAATGTTAGTCTATTAAGTGTGAATGACTGAGAAAATGAAGTAACACGTGTTTGAGGACAGTATCGAAAAACCTGGCTAACCATAATATCCAGGTTTTAAGGTATTATTCTCTTAAGAAATGTAGGGGTGTGTTTAAGCTAGTAAACTAGCAATCTGTCAAATTGAGTCACCAAATTAATGAAGAACTACAATTTTCCACTTATCAACTTCACTGAATTGCGTTTTGACTGCCATTGTCGATAGAGACAAAATTGGCATTACTAATTCAGAAATTATCGATTTATTACTAGTTAATTATAATGTGTTGAAAAAAATTAAAGATTCCTAGTAACAATCTAGAAATATTAGGATTAAAACCACTGGAAACTTTAATTATGGCCACTTTCTCTCCTTTCACTTTAGTTTTTTGGCTGTATTTATTGTAATTTTTACTTTTTTAATTCGGAATTTTCCACACAAGTTTATTCTTAAATAACTACTCTATTTCTGTTTCGGTAGAATTTTGATTCCATAGCTAAGCGGAAATAATTCGAATTTAGTAGTGAAAACTTTAATTATGGTGTCAGTGTACAAGATTTCTTATTATTATTTATTTGAATATCATTATCATAAAAAATTCAATTCAAATTTTTAGATTAGTATATTATCGCGTAATGAATAATTAATATTAATTAATATTAATTAAATTGATGAACCTATTTGATAATTAATTAAGTAATTTTCATTTTCATGTTGTTTCTTGAATTAATAAAAATAATTTCAGCATTCAAATTCTCAATTTCAATATTTGCAACTTGCAGTTGGGCAACATGGGGACAAATCTCGAACCCGCCAAATTTACAGGTAATCAAATCTGAATGAATCTTCAAAACTTTTCAGTCAAAANTAAGTAATTTTCATTTTCATGTTGTTTCTTGAATTAATAAAAATAATTTCAGCATTCAAATTCTCAATTTCAATATTTGCAACTTGAAGTTGGGCAACATGGGGACAAATCTCGAACCCGCCAAATTTACAGGTAATCAAATCTGAATGAATCTTCAAAACTTTTCAGTCAAATTCACACATATGACTTCATCGAAACCGAAACTAAAATTGAAACCGAAATATTTATATTTTTATATTGTTGGTGGAAAGCTAAATTCTGTTTTTCTTCGTCTTACCGACAATTCGAATACCCCATAGATAAAATGGGTTCCACCCTCCAAGTTGGGCATCATTTGCGAATTTCGAAAATGTAAACTAGCAACTGCATTTCAGGACTAAGTGTTCTCCATGACTACCAATTTGGTATGAGTCAATCACTGAGTCTAGGAGTTATGACCATGAAACATTACTAGCCGGAACCGTAACGGTTATTTCCCGCTGTTTCGAGAGTGAGAGTAATAATATAGTGTAAACTCAAATTAATAATATTGACCTTCATTGGAGTGAAACAGTTTATTTTTCCTTTTTCGGAAATTAAAAAAAAAGTATTCGGTGTCACAATTTGATCAGGATTTTTGAAAAATTTGTTAATTTAGTAAATATCCGAACCCGGGAATTATCAAAATTCCGGGTTACAAATTAAAGTTGAATAATTGAGATGAAAATAATTACGAATGAATGGTACATTTTGTCAGAAATTTTGGGGAAAAAAATTCAATTTGGAAAATACCCGAAATCAGGTATTAATAAAAAATTTCGGCATAGAAACTAAACTTCACCAATTTGGATTGAAAAAATTATGATTGGGTGCTAAATTACGTCAGGAATTTTGGAAAATACCCGAATCCGGGTAATAAAAATTCTCTGTATTAGAAATTAAACTTAGGCAATTTGGATCTTGTTTTGAATGTGGCGGGGCTGACCNCTCAAATCCCCACATGAAATTTACATTTACAATATGTTGAAATAAATATTAACAATTGTCCTTGAACTCTTAGTCTGTAACCCTACATGTTTACAGTGCCCGGATTCAGGTATTTTCTAAAATAATTAATTTTCCATTATTCCCTGACGTAATTTAGTACCCGATCAAAAATTTTCCATCCAAATTGGTGAAGTTTAGTTTCTAACACGAAAATTTTAATAACTACCCGAATTCGGGTATTTCCCAAATTCAATTTTTTTCAAAATTCCTGACAAAGAAATCAACTTTAGTTTGTAAACGGGAATTTTGATAATGGTTATTTCCTAAATTAACAAATTTTTCAAAAATCCTGATCAAATTTTGACACCAAATCCTTTTTTTAATTTCCGAAAGAAGCAAAAAAAAATTGTTTATCTCCACTGAAGGTTAATATTATTTTGAGTTTACACTATTATATTACTCTGTCGAAACTGCGGAAAATACCGTTAGGGTTTCGGCTTGTAATGTTTAGTGGTCATGACTCCTAAGAGTCAGTGATTGACTCATACCAAACTAGGAGTCATGGAGAACACTTAGTCATAAAATGCAGTTGCTAGTTTACATTTTTGAAATTCGCAAATGATGCCCAACTCTGAGGGTGGAATCGGACGTTCGCACATTGTATTTATGGAGTATCCGAATTGTGTGTAAGACGAAAAAAAGAAGTTAGCTTTCCACCAACAATACAACCGATTTTCAATTATTTCCTAAACTGCTTCTCCTCAAAAGGTTTTAGGAGAAGCAGTGCAAATACTATGGAAATCAACTTTCTTCCTTTTATGTTATTTGGGAATGCATAGACAAATCCTTCATTTGACTGAAGTACTTCCAAGGATTCCCCAAGGACCAAATTCAACTCATGAAGGACGCCATCGAAGCCACCACTTAACAAATTTCACATTTTATTTATCATTTTTAATCTCAAACATTCTACAACTTTTCAACTAATTTTAAACACACATAATCTTATTCTTATTTTTTAAATACACACACGCGAAATTTTTTATTGATAGGACGAAGACCAACATGAAATAAACTTTGATTATTTCCGAAATCGAAATTTGAGGTCAATCAAAACCGAAATCGAATAATCGATTTCAGTTTCGGTGAAGTTACATCTTTGTTCAAAAGTAATAATTTTTAGTACTGATGATGACGGATTTCATTTAATTTAATTAGTGAAGTGAAGTAGTGTTTTGCTTCATTTTATTATTGATTGAGTAAGACTAATCTGTTCGGTGAAGGAATGGAACCTACTTTGGTTAATTCGTTTCAAGGTTAATAATTGGTTTATTTATGGTTCTTACTTCTTAACTTAAAAAGTTGGTAATTTATAATGGTAAATCTTTACTTCACAGAAGCCAGAGAGAAACTACGGAAATGGCGTGAAGATCATGAAAGGAAAAGTGAAGAGGTTGTATCCCTCTGGGTCTCTGTAGTATGCAACAATGAAAATAAACTGGGAGATGAAAGTAAGTTTATGCAGTCAAATTTTAAGCTTGGATAAAATGGATGGTGGCAGGCTAAGTAACTAATAAATTAATATAATTTGAATGATTCTTTAGAGTGGATGGTATTAGAACAGGTTGTGATCGCTTCACTTGATACACACAATTACGAAATTGCTGGTGATGCCATATGTGAACTGAAAGCCAGATTTCCAAGTAGTGATAGGGTTCGGTATGATGCAATGAAGTATTAAAAAACTTTGGACACATCAATTTGATTAGTTTTATTTACTAATAATTAGATATCTTCAAGTTCTACGGCTACACGCCATGGGGAAATGTGAGGAAGCCCTCACTGCTCTAGATCAAATGATTACCAAAGATGCAACTAATTCAGCTGCTCACAAACGCAAAATTGCTATTTTGAAAAGTCAAGGCAATATTCCGGATGCCATCAAAGGTCTTGTTGACTACTTATCCAAGTAATGTTATAAACTGACTATGTAGATTCGATGCCCTTCAGTAATTAGTTGTAATGTACATCTTATTTTAGATTCATGAGTGATCAAGAAGCCTGGTCTGAATTGTGTGATTTATATTTGAGCGAAGGGGAACACACTCGTGCTGTATTTTGTGCAGAAGAATTAATTCTTCATAATCCACACAACTTTTTCGTTTATCAACGAGCCGGAGACATCAGGTACACAATGGGTGGAATCGACAACATCAAAATTGCCTTCAACTATTACAATCAAGCACTCAAGCTTAATGATAATAGTATGCGATCTTTGTTCGGACTGTTCTTGGTAAGTACCTACATCTCTTTAGGATTAAAAGCAGATATTATCAGCAAATTTTGTTTATAAATGCTTTCAAAGGCTGGCTCAACACTGACAGCTAATTCAAAATTGCCACCACCGGATAAGAAAGATTTTGCAAAATCGACTGCTTGGGCTGCAGATGAAATCTCGCAAAGGTAATTTACTATTGCTAAGAATAACATATAAAACTTATGTTCACATAATGTTGAATTTTATAGGTATAGCAAGCAGGGTGGCGGCCACGAACCAGTAGAGCTAATGCTTGAAGGAGCTATGTCAAATTTACAAATAACCAATTAGAGGTAATGAACTTGAAACGATTCACCAAAAGTAAAGTCCGTTCACTTGTGCAAATTTTGTNAAATAACCAATTAGAGGTAATGAACTTGAAACGATTCACCAAAAGTAAAGTCCGTTCACTTGTGCAAATTTTGTTGGGTTAGTAATATGAAGTGAAAAGGGCACTGTCACAGTTTTTATTCATTATGTCTTTATATGTATGATTGCATAACGTTTCCTCAGCATCCTTCGAGTCTAATAAAAGAAAGTATTCTATCAAACCCAAAAAAATTTCCAGCAGTATATATTTCATGGATTTCCGATAATATAGACAATCAATCGTTTTTCAAAATTTGAAACCTATTTCTAATGAAAAGAGCACTAAATCTTTGGACTAAAATTTTGTCATGGATGACTAAATGTCATGTCATCCCACGGCGCACTACTCAAAGAATTAAAATTCATCATGTGAGAACGATTATTTGCCAAATTGTAACCCCAGAGACCCANAAATAACCAATTAGAGGTAATGAACTTGAAACGATTCACCAAAAGTAAAGTCCGTTCACTTGTGCAAATTTTGTGGGGTTAGTAATATGAAGTGAAAAGGGCACTGTCACAGTTTTTATTCATTGTCTTTATATGTATGATTGCATAACGTTTCCTCAGCATCCTTCGAGTCTAATAAAAGAAAGTATTCTATCAAACCCAAAAAAATTTCTAGCAGTATATATTTCATGGATTTCCGATAATATAGACAATCAATCGTTTTTCAAAATTTGAAACCTATTTCTAATGAAAAGAGCATCTTTGGACTAAAATTTTGTCATGGATGACTAAATGTCATGTCATCCCATGGCGCACTACTCAAAGAATTAAAATTCATCATGTGAGAACGATTATTTGCCAAATTGTAACCCCAGAGACCCANCGGCGCACTACTCAAAGAATTAAAATTCATCATGTGAGAACGATTATTTGCCAAATTGTAACCCCAGAGACCCATAGCCTCACTACATTGGAATTGAATATCTTGAACTTCACTGTAATTATCTTCGAAATCGTTTTTCCAGTGAAATGGGGTCGTCTTGGAATTTCTTCTTGTCGAGTATAACCCACCTTCGTTACTCGTAGTATGATTGACTAGGAAATTTTCCACTTGAGGGTGATACTGCAACCGAAAGAATTTGAAGAGTTTACGTACGGCAGCGTAGATATTTAGTGAAAAGTCTTCATACCGCAGTATCCTACAAGGTTACGAACGGCCTCAATAAAAATCGCCTACTAATTCTAATTTGTAACAAAAAATAATCATTTCTTGAGTTTACATGAGTCTAGTTGGATATTCCTTTCGTAACACTTCAGCTGCATAGTAGTCATCCTCTAAATCTTTGCAAAGTATCCTTGGCGAGTCACAATCAGGAACTCCAGGACACCAATCACGATAATGTCTGGATTGGATTGTACCACGTGGGTCACGGACGACATAGAGCAATTTGATGTTCAACCTACAACAACATTTTAGTAAGGTTCTTCAATGATTGGTTCTTTTAGTATAACAAAAAAGAAAATGGTGGATAATTTATTTTATTACTTTGTATCGTCTAGGAGCTGTTTCGCAAGCTTCAATCTCATTCGAACAGTTTTCAGAGCCTGAAATGGGAAGAAGCGACACATCGAAGATAGAAAATTTGGATCTCGACAAACTTCATGATTTCGTTCACAGTATTGAGCAACTCTGGTATTGTGACTGTGGAAGTTGAAATGATCATCGCCATATTTAATGTAGTTTCCTGAAAACAAAAGGGAAGTTTTAAATCGTAAACATCTTAAAATTTAAATCAAAAATTAATCTTACTTGTGAAATTACAGTCTAGAACACTACGGATTATATCGGTTCCATTTTGTACGAGGATTCCGGAACGAACCTAGAAATAAGAAGCATTGAAATACGTTAAGAATTTGAATACAATGGAATTGGCTAGGTAACTAGTGACTCTAGATTTCTGAAATTCCACGGAATTCAAATTTATAAAAAAAAATTTTTTTTTTTCGTTTCTTTACCTGTACAATTCCAAATGGTAAAAGTGGTTCGTAGTGGTAGAAAGTGGCTGGATGACTATTGAGAATTTCTCCAATGAACGTAGAACCAGAACGCCATGTTGTAAACAATACATTTCGAATTGGTTCTCCATTTTTCTCCAGTAAAAGTTCATAAATTTCCCTAATAACAAGACAAATTAGAATTTGACTTAAGTTTTTGGGTACTTTTCCTATGTCAAAGCCAGTTTAAATGGTTAGTTGACCCAAAGCAGCTTTTTATAACTTAAATTTAAAAATAATTTTTTTATTTCCTATTCCAATACTTTGTTCTCTCCACCCTGAATCTTACCACATAAAATAGTAATAAAACTTGGCAAAAAATAACGACGAAAATCAGTACCCAAAAATATAATATACCCTGTATTTTAGGCAGTGTTTGAAAGTTTCTCCAATATTATTTAACACAATAAACTTAAGAAGGAAAAAGCAACTACTTCAGCTACAGAACGGAAATGACAGATATGTATTTTTTCTATTAGATTTTCAATTCCAAGCACTTTCCAAAGTAAAAGTTTAACAAATTGTTTTTACTTTTTGCCAAACTTTCTAATTCAATTTGGAATAGAAGGTGCTTACTTTCCTTTCTCCAAAAGTTCATATCCTTTCAATTCTTTTTCCAAAATATTTCGTTGCTTCGCAATCGCCCATTTTCGAAATTCGGCTAGAGAATCTGTGGAAAATTGTTGGGTATACGAGCTCCATATATTCTTCTAGAAACAATACATTTTGGGTTAATCTACAATTTTTTTTTATAATTAGTTAACCAAAATTAAAGTCTAATGCCAATTCTTTGAATTCTCATGNGGTTAATCTACAATTTTTTTTTATAATTAGTTAACCAAAATTAAAGTCTAATGCCAATTCTTTGAATTCTCATGGAACAGGATTTTCAAATAATGTAACAAAATATAAAATTCAAAATTTCCAACTAATAAGTTGAAATCTTTACNTATAAAATTCAAAATTTCCAACTAATAAGTTGAAATCTTTACAAGCAACAAATTATTTTTTCCTGTGACATTTGGATCCAAAAGTTTGATTCACCCTTACTAACTTACAGAGAATTAATAAAGCTCTGCTAACCTTAACTAACCTTCAACATTTGAAACCAATCAGGCATGTTACTTTCTTCATTATTGTGAGCCAATTTTTTTGATTTTATTTTGGACTGGGTTGGGGAAATCAAATTATCACTTTCTTTAATTCTATTATCATCGCTTTCTTCACTGATTAACAATTTTGTTGATTTCGACAACTCACTACCGCCGTGGTTTGACAAACTTGTGAAATTGTCACTGGAAGATCGAATTTTTGCGTCATTGTTAATTAAGATTTCACTCGTGGATTGTTGATATACATAGTGATTGGCAATAAGGTATGGTCCAATAGAGAAAGTAATCAAAATGACAACCTTGTAAATATAATTATAGCGACGTCCATACAACTTCATTGTTTCTGGAAAAATTTCCCCAACAATTTTTAAAGCATTGTTGCCAAATTGGCTCCTTTTTTATTTTCAGCCCTACATTTTGATCCTTAACGTCTGCAACTGCAAACGAATACAAAGATTACCTGTACTTATTGTATTTTTCAATGAAAACAGTCAATTTTAAGTTATGTAAAATTTATTAGTTACCTTCTGTTGGAAAATTGTGGATTATGTGACAAGAACTTGAAACTTATTTTAAGGCAGTATAGTAGTAAAGTTCCAGTACTCCAATATGATATTAGCTTTCTTAAATTACGAATTAAAGTTGTAACAATAATAAAATCAAATGTAAATTCAACTTCAACTTCTCTTCGGCTAACTAACATAAAATGTGAACTTTTCATCCTCAATTCCATCCCTCTCGGGGTGAAAAAAATTCTAAAAGGAAGGGGTTGAAAGTACAGAATAAATAATGAAACTTGTCGCCTCACCTGGTCAAGTTTTAAGTTTTCTTTCACTAATGGAATGTAGAAATAGCAATTCCTATGATTTCTGTCATGTATTAGCTCACTTTCGATGAAAGTGGTAAAATAATATCAAAAAAAAAAAATTTTCTGAGTTTCTTTTTAGTTTTTTCACTAATTCTCTAGGAACTCTACTGTAAACAGTTTTTACAGCTATAAAGAATGAATTCTAAATCCCGTTTATTTCATTATTGTATCAGAAGCTTTTATTTGAGTTAGTAGGGTTACTGAACCATAATTTTTTATACTCAGATGCTCCGAGTTGGCCCCATGACATCAAATTTTAATTATGATTGATGTCAATACCCTTCTGAGTAATTTTTACAGGGTGGTTTATCTTTTTTCAATTACCACTTTCTCCACTTTCAATGTTAGCTCCGTCTATGTTATGTCGAAGGTTGCAACAATGTAAGGCACAAAGGCGCGAAATCAAATTTATTTCAATTTTTTCATATCATATCATTTGGCAACTTTTTAATTTTCTAATTGAAACTTTGACAACATTTGGCTCACTTTTACAACTTTTGGAAAAAAAAAGTGGAAAAAGCCTAAGCCAAAACTAAAGCTAAAAAGTACTAACATACTTTCATATGACGATATGGAAAAATGGTGTCATTTGAAAACTAACTATACTTTCTAAGGGTAAAATGAAAAGATAAAGCATCCTGTATATCTTCTAATAAAATGAAGACGCGAAGAAAATTTTATATTAAAGATTTCATTGTCGTTCTTATGGAAGTGAAAGCAGGCTTTTGTTCCGCTTGAATGAGATGAGAGGCTCACATCACCAAATTTTATGCAGGAACCTTGGATAATTTTTTGACGATCAATCGACCAAACATCTCAGGGTTCTTTGATCTTGTGAAGGACAAGTTGATGTCATCTTACTTTTCTTTGGAATGAAGGAAAAGTCGATGATGGCAGTTGTTGCAGATATGAAGAAGATAATAGTCACCAGGAACTTTTCAGGATTCATAAGTTTCATCAAAATCAGAACACTCTTGGAACTAGACATTTATTTGGTGAGAGATTTTTATTTTCTAAGGACTACTAATACATATATCTAAGGTCGTAATTTAATTAATTTTAAATATAACTACCAGGTTTCAGAAATCCTTTGAGTTCTTGCCAGTCTCAGTCTTCATTTTATGAATTATGACAATAATATTTTGGAATTTTTCCTCACTAAAACGACATAGGCTTAATTCGAGAAATGAGCACACATGGTCGTACCTACTATCGAAACTAAAGGTAATTGAATTATATTAGCGCTTCATTACCTCCTTGCTCGTAAAAGCTTTTATATCTAGCTTTGATATTATTCTGTCAAAGTAACCACGACTTACTGTCTCACTTTTCAATAATTTTCATTCTATTAAAAAAAATACAGTATGATTAATGTTTTTTTATACCTTGGAACTTCAATTGGTATGCCATAAAGGTACTCAGACGTTTATCTAACCTTCCATATAGATTTGATTTTAATTTGACTATAAGTACGCCACGACATAGAAAAATTAAATTTTAAGTGTAATCACACTTTCCAGAGTACAAAAAATGGCGACCACTGTGTACTGTTTTTTACATGTAGAATAAATTATCTAACGCTGCATACCACTGATATTATGTAAAAGTTTACCTACGACCAGTTGAGCTTAAGGGGTTATACGATTCGTTTGTCCGTCTGTTCAACTTTTTTTTTTTTAATTTTCGACTCAAAATGCTTGACCTAGATAATTTTAGATGTAATTTGCGTGACTAAACTAATTAAAGCCTAAAGAAGTTCAGTAAGTGGGTTTTGGGAAGTTGTAAAAAATTCAAAAGATTTTTAAAACCATTGGGAGGCCAAAGAAAGCCAAGTTATTATAACGAGCTTTCGAAATCATAGGTTTAAACTTTCATCTCCACTTTTCTCTTATATGAATTTCTTCTTCGAAGTTTCAGTAAAAGTTTCAAGAGAAAACTCTTTTTTAATTTTCTTTTGCTTAGACCAAAAAAAAAAAATTTTTTTTTCCTTTTGAGCATGCTCACATAATTATAAACTTTGATTTAAAAAAAATTCTAAACTTTATAAATCATAACCTCTAAAGCAAGTTTATTTAGTACAAACACTAACTATCTAATACCTAAACATGACTCAATTGTTACACCAACTTTTGATTCTTTTAGTCATCTCATCTTGCAGACCATATCATAAATGCTATGTTGATGTGATATGTTGTAAGAAAAGGTAACAATGGAAATTCCCTTTCCCATTGTTGACTCTACCTTGAAAATAAAATAATATGAACACTTTTTTTTACCATCATCGTCAAATATTTCATGCCTGAATCCCTTCATACATGTATAAGTACTAAAAAGCTTACTCAATACTCTCCAAATCCAATGGATCCTATCCTTAAAAAATATTTTCTTGGTTACACAGAGGATATCTTCATATCCTATATCATCCATCATTCACCTTGACTCATCTTTCTCTACCTGGTACTTCTCAAATCAATTCAAACATCTCAAAAAAAAAGTGATGAATTAGGCATTAGGAATCCAATAGTTTTTTTTATTATTATTCTTCTTCGTAAAAGTGAGAAACTGCTTGAACCAAGATTCAATTTGCCTAAAAGGCCCAAAGTTAGTAGTCGCATTTCAATCATCTTCACGCAAGCACCAGCAGGACGAACTTCTTCGTATACCGTATACCCCCTTGAGTTTGATCATAGAAGAATATTACTTGTCTTCTTCCTTTGAGAAACACTCCAGTGCATTTCAAAAGTGGCCCATTTCTCTCTAGTAGAGCGTGGATCAATTTTTGGCAAAAAATCGGGACCATTTCTTGTCTAGACGCGCTCAACAGGTTTATCCAGACGAAGAGTAGCTGACGCTGGAGAAAGTTCTGCGACTCTTTAAAAAAAAATTTTTTTTTTTTGTTGTTAATATAAACAGCAAAATTCAGAAAAAAAATTTCATCCCTTGCCCTTCCCCTATTGGTTGACGTGATCGTTTGAAGAAGCCGCCATTATTACAACTTTAGGAAAAAAATAAAGAAGTTTATTACCCCCCACCCTCTCTGCACCCTTCTCATCTCTCTTTGTTGTATTAAAATTGGCCTAATATTTGCATTTTGCATATAGGGACAGGGAAAGACGTGAATCATCTCAAAAAATTTTATAATAGGGGGGTTGTAAAAAAAAAATACAAAACAATATGTGCTGAAATCCTTCCTAATAACTGTGCATCTTTTCAAATTCTCCCCAAGGCAATCTAATGAATTGTTAATATTATAGTTTCATCATCTGCTGCCAGTGAATAGAGTGAACAAGTTTGGAAGTTGCTAAAAGACAAAAAAAAACTGGTAAAGTTTTTGATAAAGTACTTTGCCTCAGTATATAGACATTACAAAAGTTTAGAGACAAGAAAACTAATCAAGTTTGTTACTTCCGATTCCTTTGGATTATCATGATACTCTTAGCTAGTTAGAGTTATTCAGACTTCAATTTTCTTAAATTAGTGCACAGAGTGGACATGTCCCCTCAAAGGGATGTTCATGAAATTTTGAAATTTTGAAATTTTTTGTTTTTAAACTTACTCTTATTTCTGAGTTATAATAACCACAGTATGAAACTCTCATAACAATTTTTGTATGTCTACTTAGTAGAGGAGTAGGATCAAGTGAGTAGTAACTTCAGAGGTTACAATTACAGTGCAGTTGAAATTACAAGATTTCTTCTTCATCTTCAACAAAAGATTTTTTTTTTTGAAATTTCTAGATGACAAAACTGAATAATTTCTAAATAGAGTACAAAGTCTAGGAAGAAAAGAAAATATTATTATTGTGAAATTTGGTAGTATCATTGTGAATGTGATTGTTTTGTTGACATTGTTGTGTAACTTCACTTCAGATTTTAAGCTTGATGAGTTATTTAAGCTGTATGAAATTGAAATGGGAATAACTACTGATAACTCTGTAAATGAAGTAATCAGTTCCTCTGAGATTAACTTAAGACTTCCAACAAGAATTTGTCTTTGGATATTTTCAATTGTTACTAAAAGCTCAGCAATTGATGTAAGTTTTCATTAATATTTTCTACTTCAATTAAAAAAAAAAATAACCCTGCTTTCATGGAATTCTGGAAAATTGTGGAATTTTTTTTGTGGGAAAAAAGTTTTTCCAAATGGAGATTTTTCGTTGCATATTACATGATAAACTTATATAATATACTAACAGAATTTGTTAAATTTTTATTTTTATGTAATATAGGATTAACCAAAATTTTTGGATTCACATGTCGTAGAAGAGAAAACAAAATTCAACTATTATTAAGTATAAATCTGATATGTTAGGCCGGATTTATACTTTTCTTCCAACACCCTATAAGCAGTATGAGTAAGAAAAAAAAATTTTTTTATTTAATAATTTCATTTTTTGCCCTTCAGAAATATTCAAAAATATTTATAAGTTATTTATTTATAAATATTAAATAAATTTAATAATAACTCTTTTTGGAAATGAAACGAGAAAGTGAAGTATGAATCCAGCATTAGATATTCTTTTTAAAGAAAATACTTTATGATGGGAAATAAAGTATATAGTAAGTATCCTATAGGTAATTATAATTAATTATGGAAACAAAGTTATGAAATTATATCAACAGAAAAATTTGTTGTTTTTTTCTACATTCGTGAAATTCATGTAAAATTTTTTGTTCCTACGACATGGGGATCTAAATGTTAAGTGACCCTGTAGATTTGGTTTTAATTTTTTTATTTTTGAAATTTAATATCTATGAATCTAATAAGACCGGGCGCGCATAAAGTAAAAAAAAAGAGCGACATGGGAAAAAGTAGGGAAAATTATCCAGTAATAATTTGTAAGTATGTCGTAAGTTGTAGGAGTTTCGTATTTTTAAAATTGGTTTTTAGATAAATGTGAATAGTAATATGTGTAATGAAATCCCTCTTCCATCTCGTCTCTCCGGTTGATTAAAACTTTCTCCAGAGATTTGGAATTGGAAGACCGAACCCGGTGAGCTCTGAGGAACACGAAACGAAATTTAATAATAGATCCTCTATCCAACAGGCTAGATAATATTTCAAACATATTATTACCACATTTGAGGGATTCTCTCATCCATCCAAATACAACTCATATTATATCCAGATTGTTGAAACAGATCTGAGAGTGAAAATATAAAAGATTCGATTACCGTACAATGAGGGTTAAATCTCAAGGGACTCCTTTTCCATTTTAACTCGCAACTGGCCACATGGATTTCCACTACAAAACACGCAGTCCTGTCTTTTTTACTTTAACCCATGATTATACTTTTTATTATAATCCAACCAAACTTAATCTTAGTAACTATAGTTCCTAAGATTCTTCAGTCTCGACTAAAAATTTAAACTGAATTTTTTCAATGGTGGTCAGATTTCAATTTCAAGCAGTGGATTTTCATGGAAAGCGTGTTAGAATGGAGTTACAAAAACATTAAAAGTGAAATTGAACGAAAGTAAATTTTTGAAAGACTCAATTTGTTTATTTAAACCGATGTTCATAACAAGCGAAATTAAAAATAAATAAGAATGTTTCTTGTGTGAATGATGAATGAAAATTCCAATTTTGTATTTTCAATAATAATTGAAAAATATTTTTTTAATGAATTATTATTACAGCTTTAAACTTAAAAATAAGTGAAAGTGAAAAAACAAAAAATGTAATAAATTAGGAAGGAAAAAGATTGTGTAGATCTCGTTATAAGTGAAAATTATTAGTAATTTAGCTAACAAATTTACAATGACTTCAATTCATCCATTATCAAAATGAAATCAATTTACTTAATACTAAATTGAATCTGAAATTTATGTATCATAGTTTCCAGTATACCAATGAATTTATGACGGTTATATTTTTAGAAATTAATGTAAAGTCGACGCCCAGCTATATCTCATGCTTTCTAGGTCACGGCATATGTCGTCAAATCAACAAACATATATGTAGTAGACAAAAACAATTATTTTTTTTGAACCTTTGTTTCAGTTTAGATTAAGAAAATAAAATAAAATTTTTATCTTGTACAGAGTTTTCAGTTTTTTCTGTAGCCTTTTTGTTGTAGGTATAAATATTTCAGAAAAAAATTCTCTAAAGTGGTAGCGGTTATTTTAACTTTGTGAAACTACAACAGGAGTTATTATAGGGTGTAAGGTTGCGGGAAAGTTTCTATAGTAGCTATTTTTCTGTTTGTAATGATACGACAGAATCATAATATTTCTATATTTAATGAAATTGACTATAGGGTATTTGCCACTAAAACCACCACACTTTGTATCAGGGTTTATGAAACCAAGGGAAATTATAATAACTCTTTGATTTATTTCATTACTATTGATTTTAAAATCCCGACAAATTATGTACAGTATTAATGTTCATTTCAATATTGATTGTAGTTTGTTTATCTTGAATTTTTGCTACCATTACCGCGAGTCATTGGTGCAGTCTATGGTCATACGAAATCATTAATCAGTCAACTCTTTATAATTATTAATTATTGATTCCGTTGAACTTCACCAACTATCATTTTTTCATCGATTGTTTCTTTTGCGGCGAAATGTCTGCGTCATTTCGTGGTTCAAAAAACTCATTTGAAATCAAACAAGTTATTTGACAGAGCTTTTGAAGAAAAATTTAAAATAAAAATCTTCGTTCCACTTTTTCTTGCTGAAATTCCACAAAAAAGTGAAACGCAGAACCTTCAGTGTCAATAATTTTTTTGGTCTGATTTCGTTGTGATTATATGCACGGTCCGTCTAGCTTTACATAGACATAAGAATCGTCCCATAAGGAATAAACTGGCTGCATATTATAAAAAAGAATGAAAATGTGAAGGGGCTTCTCCATGCTCAAAATTACTAATAAAATTAACACATGCTGATAATTCATTCAAAATTAAAAAAACATTTGAAACAATTAAATTTAATTAATTAAAATTTTGATATTTCATCATACTAATATATATTAAGCACTAGCTTTAAATTTCAGCCAAAACGGTCACAATTTTGAATCAGAGGTCACAACTGACCCAGGTTATAGGAAAATCAATTAAATTAATAAAAATTTCCATTTTTCATCATACTAACAAATATTAAGCACTAATTTTTAATTTCATCCAAATCGTTTATAGTTAGAAATCGGAGATCATCAGTAACCTAGCTCAAAGAATCTATAAATTAATTATTAAAAATTTAATTATAAAATTAGCAAGATTTTAAAATTTAACTTCTTCAAATATATTTAAATTTTTAATGAATTATCATGTGTTAAAATTTAATTAATTATTATCGAGCATGGAGCCTCTCACATTTTCACTCTTTTTATGTAACACATTTTTTATACAAGTCTGCACTCAAGTTTAAAGCGTAGACCACAGAAAAGATGCAGAAGGCCACAGTGATGAGCCGAATAAGTTTCTTTCCAATTTGCCTATGCCAGATCGAAATATCAATTGTAGAAACACAGCGCAACAGGGAGTAAAAAGAAGCTTCTCCTGCGCCATCCTGTCTTCGATTATGCAATATTAATAAATAAAATTTGACGTAAGAATTGCTCAAAAGTAAGTGCAAAGAAGCTATTTTTGTGCTGATCTTATTAGAGTATGCCACACCAACCATAAGTGAAACTACGATCCCTCTGTTATTGTTGACGGAAGCTTTTTTAATAGTTGAACATTTTTTTTTTCCTTTCGTACAGAAAATTGGGCGCAGATAAGTTCATTTGGGCATGTCACCATTGTTCATCTAGCTACCGAATGGTCCCATTAGGGTAATCAAATTATTTATTATTACTATCACAATTTAATCAATTAGATTCACCGTGGTTCTGCTTCTGGTAAATCATCAGAATCGCAGCACAATTTTGATCATAGATTCATAATTTGAGAAAAACCGCGATAATTGTCAAATTTAACAAATAATTTACTGTTTCCCTTGAAACGGATTGTAAAAAAATTGCATTCAATTTTGGAATGAACATTTAGCTTTGGAAATTTTAAAATGCAGTTCTAAAAACTACTTCATCCAAAGTACAGGGACAGCCAAATTAACCCGCGTCTTCTTTCTCCGCCTTTCACCAAAAACGGCTTGGGGCAGGCGATACACAATTAGTAAATAATGGCAGTGAAGTTACTTTTTTTTATATCNGGAACCGGAATAACCGGATATTCGGTTCCGGTGCCGGAAATTCCGGTGTGAAGTATATCCGGTGCATCACTAGTAAATAATGGCAGTGAAGTTACTTTTTTTTATATCACTATAAAATATCTGTTCCGATTAGATACCCTAATGCAAAGCAATGGAGCAAAGCAGAGAGACAGAGAGAGGGGTCGGCAGGTTCTCTGTTGAGTCAGGTGGAATAGATGCCAAGGGATCGTACCCTATGCCTCTAGTTGGTAATTTCTCTCAATTACCCATCTTTCAGCTAGGGATCGACCGATGCCAATTTTGAAATCGGCTATTTTCAAATAAATCGGTATCGGCCATTTTTGGTCGATTTCTCGGCCGATTTTCTTCTCACTTTTTGTTTTAGTTATAGAGAAACAGACGCTGAATATATGTATTAGTAGAAAAATTTATTTAACGTAGCCTTTCAATTAATTTTGAAATTCAAGTAACTTTTTACAATTCGAAACTAAAATCTAATTTAGGAAGGTTATGATGAAGGAATACGAATTACTCGACTATGTCTGGATTCGGACGATTACGAAACAGGCAACATTGTAACAATTTTTATTCGAGATGGATTTTTTGCCATACACGTGGTCACAGCTTGGCCGTTTTGAGTTCGCCAAATGTTTCCCATACCCGTACGTACCCTTACTTGTATGGGTATGGGAATGGGAGGACGTTAATTTTTTCGATAAGGTACGGATATGGTGTATACGGCGAGCAAAAGGTACGGGTACTGATATGAGCAGCTGTAATTTTTTACGTGAAGGTATGGGTACGAACCCCAGAAGTACGCGACACACCTGGGTGGTACATCGTACATTTGCTCGTACTGATTATGTGCGGAGGCTAAATTTTTCGAAGAGGAGCGGCTACGATTATAAGCAGACCCTTAATTTTTCACAATGTACGGCTACGGAGGGGGCTACGAGTAGGATATGAGCGGGTCAGTTTTTTTTAAAACAAGGTACGGGTACGGGTGTTCGCAGTACCTCAAAATACCCACCTGTGCACGTGGTCCATTATGACAAATTATGGTAACGTTGATTACAATAACAATTCAACTTTGCAGTCGCTTGCAGCTTAGAAATACCATCTCTTGGATGATGGAACATTTGTTATGACAAAGTTAGCGATGGAGAACATAATGGTATTTTTAGTTGAGAATAATGACTCAAGTGTAAGTTTAAATGTGCTAAGATCGATCCTATTACTGTTGGGCACTTATTTAAAATTATAGCGGAATGAAATCGGCCGCCCATTAAATCGGTATCGGCCATATTTTTATCTAAATAGGCATCGGCCGAAAGTTGACATCGGTCGATCCCTACTTTCAGCATTATAGAATGGCGTTTGTTTAAAAGAAAAAAAAAATCAAAATCAGTTTTGATTAGACAAGTTATTGCAAAGCAGTGGAAAAGATGAAAGCAAAGAGGCAGAGAGAGGGGTCGACAGGTTCTCTGTTGAGTGAGGTGGAGTTGATGCAAAGGGATCATACCCCATTACACTCATTCTCTCAACACTCTGCTGCTCTTGTTAAATAATTAATTTTTCAAAGGTATGTTTCTCAAACATACGCTAACTTCATTCCCTCCAAGTTTTGTATTTCGCGCTATTTATTTGCTGTCTCAGATTTCTTTTGGTGAAAGCGACTTTCTACGGCCTGGATTAAAGTCGTTGTCCCTGTACAAGTACTACCTATGTATTTGGTATTTCCATAGTCTCTAAAAGTCTCTAACTACTTTCATACAGGGTTATTCAAACTCTTTTACTAAATATTTTCATTAACTTTCTCCAAAATATGGCAAAAAGTAGCCAATCCTTACATTATGTAAAGAAAAACACATGAGGTCAGCATATTTTTATTATTTAAGAATTCATAATATGAATGATAGTTTATGTGAGCCAACTTTACACTACACAACTTAAATTATATTTCAGATGCGCAATGTTTAACTTTTAACTTCCTCAAGCTCATTTTGGACAGAGTAACTTTTTTGCAGGGGTAAGAAAGATTTGAATAATTTTGTACGACAAATGAAAAGATTTTTTTAAGTCTTCTTTAATTTAAAACTTTAATTTATAAGAATATAAGTTTACTTTTGTGTTTGAAGTTTCAACAATTTGGTGAGAATTGAAGCCTAATTGGCACTAGCAGAAGTACCAACATATTAATTATTTAACCTAATTTATTTTTTTTTAAACGCTAATGATTATTTGAATTTTATGAGGCTATAAATTTTAAAAGACATTGTGTATTTGTCATACAATTAGAGATTTTTCAAAACATTAGGGGTCTACCAATAGCGTGCGTGGATTTGTGTGAGATTGTGTAAGGTTCCTTTTTTCCACAATCTCACTGAAGTGGGATGGGCTTAGTGACTCTAACCAATGAGAGAGGATACAATTTCGTAAATCTCTCTCGGTTTTTACACAAACACACAATTTCACGTAAAAGAGGAACCTTACAGAATCTCACGCAAATCCATGCACGCTATTGGTAGACCCCTATTATGTTATAAATGATTATAATTAAATATGCTGCCCTAGACTCTTGAATCCAAAGGTTCAGTGCCCATATATACGTTTAATATTTAGGCTTTCATCGTACCTTGGAGCACCCTAATACATGGGCATTTTTAACCTAATAAAAGAAAAGGAGTTTTATTTTTCTAAGGTTTACTAAATACTACTTTTAGGTTAAAAATGCCCACGTATGAAGGTCTAAGGTTTTTGCTTTTTAGTTCACTGACTACTGGCACTGGCAGTCGTCGCGTCGTCGTCATTCTCATTGCTTCTCGTTTCGAAACTTTACATTTTTCGTTTTTATGAATGCGGACATGTTGGTTTGTCTCATAAGTGGAACCTTGCATTCCTTGTCCTTAAATTTTTGCATAAATTCTTATTCCTTCCACAACAAAAAGTGTTTTTGTGCATGTCTTCTCAGTTTGCACGCACCTTACCGCCGGAAGACAATGAACTTATTTCCAACTCAAGGTAACCTCATAAACAGACTCATATTACTTACAATTACTTCATTTTTATTGAAAATTTACACGATTCTGTATTAATTTAACATTAAGTTTCAGGTAATACAAAATATAAGGATGCAATGAGAAAGACAGATGAGCAATGAGTGTGAATCCTTTCCTTTACAATAATTTCTTTCCTTGGGGTCGTCGGTCGAATCGGAAACGGGTTTAATGATGATAACGAGTAAAATGAGTGATGATGATTGTTTGGCATAAACGACTGTCATTGACCTGCCATTGACCTAATCAAATCAGGAACTTGAATTACTAGATGCCTATTTTTGATGCCCCAGGATAATTTAAAGGATTATTTATTCAAATCTTTTGGTGAAAATAAGTCAGCCATTCCTGATGCTCTTTTTAAACCTAAATCTGGCAAATTTTTGAAATATCATTGCGGTATTTTTAAACCTAAGATTGGAACATAGGGAAATAACCCAGATTAGCCACCATTATTGTCTTACTCTTATTGTCTTACTTTACCAATCTTTCAATCAATCAGATTCGAAATTAGTGTGTGATTCTGATTGGCTAAAAGATTCAAACTATTTACTATTCTTGGGTCATCTATCAATTAGTTAGGCAACACTTGGTAGATTAGCCTTATTATTAGTGCATTTATGAAATAACTTTCTAAAACCTTCGCTGGTGCTGAAGATTCAGGAGCTAATTTAGCCTCCTTAATTTGGCACACCAAGATCACACTTTAGTAATCGTGAGTGACATATACCGATTCAACAATAACGAATGGATTGTATTTCTTTGTATGACTACTATCTTTGCCATATTACTGTCGAAACTACTCCAGGTTGAAATCATCTCAAATTATTATAGAGATATGACGTCGTGTCGCTTAATCAATGAGTTTCTTATCTAAACGTCTGAAACGAATAGGTGGTAAGCCTCAACTTCACAAAGGATTGCATGTTTTAACTTCGGACATACATATCGTTTATCAATTAATGACATCATTTTAGTGAATATCAAGTTCCTGAAGAACAATATTAATAATTAATTACTATATTTCCATGAAAACAGTGGCAAAATAGAAGATACGGAAAATTAGAATGAAGAATGACACGTGTAATTCATTGTTCATCGGAACCTGACATACTAGTAATTTCAAATGAACTATGTTTTAATTTAATTTCTTTTTAAGTCTAAGAAAAAATAATGGTACTTCACAGCTAATTAGACTCATCGGTTAGATACGATGAAGATCAGCGAAAGCAATCAGCGATTGGAAGCGTGCGTTCAAGTAAAAGGTTTAGGGCCTTTTACATCTCTTATCTAACCTTTATTGTTTTAATTTCAGATTTCCTGTTGGGGCGATTGACACTCGTGTTCACTGGATCATTTAAGAAAAAAAATATCTAATTCATCTCAACAGTACGCGCAGCTAATCATCACAATGGTGGGAAGACATTGGCTTTTTCGTGTGAGTGTCGGAGCAAACGCATTTGTCCTATTTTATTTTGCTCTGTACTCATCCACAACCACATTCTTACCCACCACGATGCCAATGGATCAACCGCCCAGTAGAAGAAGTAAAAATGAAATTACATTAAAAAGTAGCGAAAAATTGAATAGTAAAGGCGAAAGTAGTGGATTGCCAAAGGATTTTTCTCTTAAAGTTTCTGAAATCCAGCAACCACCATTACAAGAACAGTCCAATGAACCGTTCCTTGTTCTCCCAGTATCACCTGCACAGACTCACGAGGAAGAAAATCAGAATCAAGTGAAAGAAGCTGCTGCAGATTCTGTACTTGATATTCAAGGTAAAGTTAGTCAAAGTCAATTGTTTGAAACTCAACAAGACGACGGAAGTACTGTGTTAAAAATTGGTATAAGGGAATCTCCAGCGAGTCGTGAAATAGCTCATTTGGATTTTGAAACTGAAGACGTCAACTGTGGAGAAAATGGTGGTAACATGAAGAAGCCTGATCACCATTCAAATATCTTCGAAGGACTCAAATCGTTCCCATGTGATGACTACACTCCAGCGACACATTTTGCACAAAGAGGTCCTTTTTGGGTTTTATACAACTATATCAAACCGCGGAAAAAATTCAAGTGTGACGAATCCATTACTTATACCACACATGGAGATTTTACTTTTCTGGACAATTTAATTCCGTTGGTGGAGCGATGGGAAGGTCCAGTCTCATTATCTCTGTACGCTCCCGGGACAGATTTTTTGGATTCATTGAAACGAATCAACTACTTACGTCAATGTGTCAATGGGTCATCTTTAGTGAAAGACTATGTCACTTTTCATCTCTTCTTCGATTACAAGCATATACCTAGAGCTCAAATTCCTCCTGACCCTTCTGCTATATACGTCGACTGCAATGAATTTACTCCCGAAGATATTAAATTCGGTGAAGGCTTGTCCACTTACAAAAAGAAAAATAAGCTTCCCTATCCAGTAAATGTGGCTCGAAATGTTGCTCGTGAAATGTCAACGACTCACTACATCCTCCCTTCTGATATTGAACTCTTCCCAAATCCCAATCTTATACCTGATTTCTTAGAAATGATTCGAAGGAATGATACTCCAGAGTTACAAAGACCAAATCCAAATAAAATTTATGTCCTCCCAATATTTGAAGTAGAAGCAACTGTGACCGGTTTGCCACAAGATAAATCAGAACTCGTCTATATGCTCAGGAATAAGTCAGCTATTTTATTTCACAAATATGTGTGTGCAAATTGTCATCGGATCCCGAAGTCAAATGAATGGATTGACGCTTCTGTGACATCAGGACTCAATGTTTTCCACGTGGGAAAACGTCACAAACCCTATCATCACTGGGAACCAATCTTCATTGGGACCAAGAGAGATCCATTCTATGACGAGAGACTGACGTGGGAAGGTCGAAGTGACAAGATGACGCAGGTAACTCTTATATTTAACTGTCTGGTAAAAAATTTTCATACAACTCTAGAATATCCAAATGAAACGTTCATTCAGGTTTTGCATTTTATAAAAACGAAAATTGGTTCTTTCTATAAGAAACAAGCAAATCCTAAGCAACACTGTAAATTTATTTTTGCAGGGTTACATCTTATGTGTTCTGAATTACGAATTTCATATTCTGGACAATGCATTTTTGGTCCATCGACCAGGGATCAAGAGAACTGTGATTACTCCAGGGAAGAGCCCCATCGTCGCGAGACAGAACGCAATAATTTCAAAACTCATTTTACCTGAACTGAAGCAGCTATTTGGAACAAAATCGGGTTGTTATGTCTGAAGTCTTTTGTTTTTACAACTTTCTCAAAATCTGGCTACAGGAAGAGGATAATAGACGAGATGGACTAGACTGAAAGTCTCTTCAAACAGAATGTTTACAGAGAAAAGGAAGCAAGTCTTCAAATTTCAGTGGTTCTCTTTCGTCTTTGTCCGCATCAAACTGCTGACTCGCAAGTAGATTTCCAGGAGTACAGCAAAACAAATCTTGATGAGCCTAGCTCAAAAGTTCTCATGCTGTATTCCTGTAGATCTGCATTTCCGTCCTAATAAACTAAGGGTATCAGGGAAAATATACTGAAAAATGTAAGAAGTTGAGGAAACTATAAATTAGTAATTATAGATAAAAATTGGTGTTAAAAAATTTATACAATTGACAATTAGCATGTTCTCGAAGCAGAAATGCAGAAGTATGAGGATGATCCAGATCCTGCTTGAATCAAATTTAGATTTTATTTCTTATTTTCTCCCGTTATATATTTTTACAATAAAATTCCTACTCAGATAACTCTTTTTTCTAATTGGTTATTGCTTGCGTCTTTAATTTGATCTGCTCAAGAACTGCAAATTAATTTAAGAATAATTGTGAATTAGCATTTGAAAATTACTTTACGATATCAATTTTTTGCGTCGTCGAATGTTACTAAATAAAGTTGGTTTTAACTTCTAACCTTTTTTAGTTGATTTGATGTAAATGTAAATTAGATCCCATTCCATTTACAAATATCTGACGTTACGGAAGAAATTACTAAGAAAATCTGTGATAGTTTAAAATTTAACCAATATAACTGTTATTAGGTAAGTTAATCTCATATACTTTGAATTAGCATCAGTAATTGGCTGATGCAAATGATGAGATGAGTCCAAGTTCCTCTTGAACTTATTACAATTTAGAAGGCGAATTTTGAGCAGCTACCTTCTGCATCTCCAACAACACTTCCTGTAAAGAAATTTTAAACTGTTCCGCATTGGTTTCTTTACTTGAATTAAACACTGACAATCCAAAGCTGATGTCATGACTCCGAGGATTGTAGCAGCAACCGTAACCATTAGGTACTACAGGGCCATAACACACAAAGGCTTGGTTCACTGACGAAATCTGTATCCCAGAAAATAACAAGGTCGTTAACTGCAAAGCTTTTCCATTTCAAATTTCAATTTACTAAGGTACCTGGCTTGTAGATAATCTGAAGTGAGTTGATTTTGTGTATCCCAAGTCAGTGAATAATTCCGGAATTTCCATTCGATTATCTTTAGCAATTAGTTTGAGACCGAGAAGATGTCGATCTACACCATAACCCCTTACGGCTTCAGTGGCATAATTTTTATGACCTTCAATAGCTTCCTTCATTGTTTCATATTTGACACGTGAAGAGATGGCAGAACTGTTTAGTGAGTCAGAAAATTTCAGCGCCTCTGATGAACACGAGCGAATAGTTTCTGTTCTTCCATTAAGATAAATACGTGTTGAAGCGGATTCATAATGAGCACCTGGGATTCCATGGACTCTAATAAATTATAGACAAATGAATTACACCAAATGCTGCATTTCTCAAGGAAAATAAAGAGGTTTCGTTTCAGCTTACCTATGAAAGGCACTTTGAATGGCCATTTGAATAAAACTATCCGGACTGAAACTACAACTTTTAATGAAACTTACACCATACTTCTTAAAAGTGAAACACGCCATGTCTAGATCGTCGATAAGCCTGGAAACGCGAAATGAATTAATAATTATTTAATAACTTAAGATAATAAGCCAATACTGACGTCTTACTTTCCAAGATTGTCATTAGCTATGGCAATGGCATCAACAGCCTGTTGGTCTATATTGAACTCGAGTCTCGTTGGAGTATATGCTAGAGGTCCTTGACTGAAATCCGTTAGGAGAGAATCAGAAGTTGACATGTTGTTGACACAAAAGTCCATCAAATTAGCAACAGGTGTTCCGTCTGCTGGACTATGTTCGTAAGTTATTCCCCATTCCCCATCACTCCCAATGATAAATTGAATCGTCTTGTCATTCCATCGATTTCCAGAATTTGTCCTATTTCCATGAAGCATTTGAAGTGCTGAAATAGTTTGCTTCTCACTCAGACTTAAATCTTCAACATCTGTTATGGTAGTTGTCCCTTTTGGATTTTTCAACGGACGATTTGTGCGATCGATTGAGACGAGGAACAAGGCTTCTTCCAATACTTTGAGTGATGATGCGTTTACTTTGTCTTTTCCAAAAAATTGGTACACATTGCTCCATGTGTCTCGATGTTCAGAAGTTAGGAGTCCGACAGGGATACCACTTAGTCCACTAGTCTTTCCCACTAGATACTTGATTTGTTTCAGAATTTCATTTGGTTCGAGTATTTTGTGGTCGTTGGAGTAAGCAGGAACTTTAAAAAAGTAATTTTTGTAGGCAATTACAAAATGCTGACTATTAGGATGATATTTCAATTCGTCGCATGATTTCCTAGGAGTTCGATTTGTCCCAAACACATTGTTGTATTGTGACATGTCCAGAGGGTTCTTCCCCGTTCGATCTAGTTTGATTGTCTTGGTATCTAAGGAATTTTTGAATTGTAAGGCCCCATAAATCAACTTGGCTGCACATCGATATTGATCTTCAGGTGATGAGAAATTTTGAATTGGAAAGACAAAGCCGGGACTGGAAAAAATTAAAACTGGAGAGCGATATTCCAAATAAGCACTCCTCAACCACCAATCTGAAAGCTGTAAAGTAAAATTCAAACTTATCAACAAAAACCTAATTATTCATCTGTCATTAAATAATAACTTTTCTACGCAATTCGTTACCCAGTTATCACATGTTTTAGCTCTTGCTTCAAGAAGACGTTGAAGCTTTGGTCCAATCCCATTGTCTGCTCCAAAAGATTTCACTACAGAGAGAGTCTTCTCAAATTCCGATTCAGTCAGTAATGGCTTCACACTTCTAAGGATCAAAAAAATAGAAAACTGTAACAATTGAGTGGCCTGCACCTGGCCTAAGATATGCTGGGTCAGAGCAAAAACATGTCGCGTTAGAAGATTTCCTTTCTACAAACCATCTTATCCTTTGAGATCAAAATTCCTTTGGGGATCAACAATTACAATTTTGGGCCTCGGTCAGTATACGTTCCATTCAACGCTTAAATGTATATTTATAAATCACAACCAACATTACCTCAAATATTTTGACAATGTATTATTCAGTTGTGGAACGGGCAGATGTGGCAATATTTCAACATCCTGATTTTGAATAATTGGAATTGTTGAAGTTTCGCATTTAAGTTTTGCAGCATATGAAAATCTTCTTTCGTTCAAAAAATTAATCTCATTAAAAAACAATGTGTTCGTTTCAATATGACTTCTCGGATTGTATAGCAAATACTCCGAAGTTGATTTCCTTGATAAACTAACTAAGCTTCGATAAGATAATAAGGCTCGTCTCATTCTTGACTTGAAAAAAAAAATAGAAAAAACGAATTAGAGAATCAGACAAATTTTTTAAATTCATTCAAATTCTCAATAGGTCATGAAACATGATGAAAAGTAAGAAAAAATCTGAGGAGTTTAGGTTAAGTTTTCAATAAATACAAATTGATCGAATGCTTACCTGGAGTTGATACTGAACCCACTGATTTGACAAACTTTCTCAGATTCACATTAGATTTTACTTCCCAAAACAAAACCCTCTCGTATGTAATCTCAACTTCTGATCTCTTATAAAAGTAAATAAATCAGTAGTAGTAGTGGCAGTTTTCACCATTGTTGGTTGTTATGTAACCTAGTATTAATATCCCTTACGTGTTTTGGCTTCAACGACGAATGAAAGGACTAACATTAACATTCAGTCAGTTTTATCCATTAACGTCAACGACACTATAGGCTTCGTTTGATTCTCATTGAATTAATTAGTATAAATCTCTTAAGCCCATCAACTTAACCACAACACTGTCACTGCACTTCTAAAGTGCAGTGTTGTTCACCACAGGTTCAATACAGGTAACCTAACCACAAAACAGAAGAATAAAAATAAGGGTCATTAACCGATGGGACTAAAAAGCACCACTCACAAGTCACAACACATTGTCTTTAGGTATGCGCATCGGAAATAAGGGAAACAATAGCCCTCCCAGTTGAGGTTTTGTCAGAGCCAGTCAATAATGGCTAGTGCAAGGTTGCTTATTAGGAATTTTATCTAAAAGAGCTAGCAAAAGGTTAAAAAAAAATCTATTATTTTACGTTTTTTAGTTTACTCCTTTTAGGCGTTTGTGGGATAGTGAAGCATAGCTCCTATACCCATGGGGTAGTGATCCAATAAAGTCTCCCCAGAATCTGCCAAGAGACGAGAAGAAGCACAGATGATGGATCCCCCAACAGCAAAAAAGACTTTGGTGGTGATGACTGATGAATCATCATCACATAGTCAGGGTTTGGAACAGCATTCTGCTGATATGCTTTATAGCACAATTGGTAATACGTTGGTTCCGGAATACCCAGGACATGGGATCATACTCCACCAGAAACTAATCTTTCTGGGTTAATCGCTGTTTCAAGCCTTGACGTGGGAGTCAAAGCTCGTCTCGTTATAATATTTTTTCACACCAGAGAAACAACAAAGTTGTGATTACTGGAGCTGGAATTTTGACCTCATGTTTGAGTGGAAATTTATTATTATTAATTTGTTTCAATGTTCCCTTACGAGTCTGGGTACAAGGCAAATGTCATTAACTTCCTCTCAACTCACTCTATCATTTCCAATTATAATATTTTTTCACACCTGAGAAACAAAAAAGTTGTAACTACTTGAGCTGAACGGATTGACTGATTTTTATTTGAAATATATTATATTTAATTCTCTCCCTATTAATCTCTTCAAGGATCATAAGTCAAATAGTTAATCTCATGTTATTCTATCATATTAAGTTTAAAAACTTGTTAAAACTTGTAATTTTAATGAGTTTTTGTCAAAATTAGTAAAAAATCGATTCTAAAATCGATTTTTTGCCCATATATGTTGCAAGTGAAAGTTTGTCCTTGATAGAAGTAACTTCTAAGTTCACACACGTTCTTATTTGTCCTTCCTGCAAAGCATAAGTTGACTTGACAATAATTATTTCTGAAACAAGCTTACTATTGGTATTGGCTACTAACAAACTTAACTTGAACCTAATCTAACCTAATAAAAAAGTTGTAATTATTATTTTAATAGAGTAACCTCTAATTGCTCTATTAGTTCCTTAGCTCGGCGTCTGACTCTGGGCTCATGCTCATACTTTTAAGGAAAAATATATTGAGCTCTGCTAATGTCTGATTTAAAAATGAGTGTACTTGTAACTATCCAAAATAACACTTTTAAATTTGCTGCACAGGAAGGTTAGAAAAACAATTTCCTGAGGAAGATTCATGCGCCTGCGCATTCTCGTCGCTGAGTTTATTGTTCCCAGGAATGTGCAAATAAACAATCGTGTTGTAGTACGGAGAGTCCAATTGACCCTTGACCTTTAGTCCTGTGTGGAGAGAGGTCAAAGTGTCACCAAAATCAACAACAATAATTAAATAAACAATTGAAAATTAAATAAATTTTCTCCAAAATGGAGGAGCAGATAAAAGCTCTGCTTTATTCAACCGTCAAAACTCATCTGAGTCTATCCACAGGGATAGACTCTACACAGGTAAGTATATACCTATAGGTAAGAATAATAATAATAATAATAATAATATATATATATAGGGAGGGCATTGAAATGGAAAGGGAAGAAGAAGAAGAAGAAGAAGAAGAAGAAGAAGAACACAGCAGCAGCTGTGTTGTTATGTGTGGTGAGCGGGAGGTCCAGTCCCGTTCATCACATGAAGGTGAAGGTCTTCACCACACCATCCTCCCCCCCCAAGAAGCCTCCCCTCCCCCAAGAGGGAGCTGAAGCGATAAGTACAGCCCGTACTTATGGAGTTAGAAGTTTGCTCTTCCAAGAGGGTGTTGAAAGAATGAAGCCTCCCCTCCCCCAGGAGGGTGCTGAGAGGACAAGTATATCATACTTGAAGAATGAAGCCTCCCCTCCCCCAGGAGGGTGCTGAGAGTACTGCCCGTACTCATCCTTAATGGGTGTTCTTACATTCCTTCGCCTTTTTGGCAGCCAAAGAAGCCTTCTTCCTGAGAGTCTTATTCTGGAAGTACTCTGGGTACCTCCTCCAGGCTTCAGCCTTGTTGGCTAACATCCTGGCTCTAGCCCCAGGTACTTGCTTCTGTGCGGTTGTCCTAAACCAACACCTTTTCTTGTCCAATCGGGCATGGAAGTTGTCCAAATCAAAACAAACAACACAAGGAAAACTTTGGCGTGACCTGGCTGTGTTGGCTTGAGGTTTGATTGGAGGTTTGGTAGGAAGTGAAGTTGATGAGGTCGAGGGCACACAGAACTCGTTACTCACTGTGAATTGGAGGGTTTCCATCTGAGGTAGTTCTACCACTAGTGGTGATGGAACAACCACTTCTACCTCATGTTCGTCCAAATCACTGAGACCCTCCAATTCTGATGGAATCTGTCCCAATTCACCCTCTACATCAGAACCACCTAACAAATCCTCCTCATCATAGTAGTAAGTACGTGATGGTGTTTCCATACCACCCCCCCTCAAAGCCACCGACCTACTCACCGCCCTAAGTATTTCCACCGACCACCGACCTAAGTCAGCAGTGTTGCTAAATTCACACCATCCTAAGTATTTCCACCGTCCACCGACCTAAGTGAAAGGTGTTTGTAAGTGAAAGGTGTTTGTAAAATAACATTNTATTTCCACCGTCCACCGACCTAAGTGAAAGGTGTTTGTAAGTGAAAGGTGTTTGTAAAATAACATTAGAACTCAGCCACACACCCTAAGACCCTAAGACACATTCACCCTAAGTCGCTTTCACCCTAAGACACATTCACCCTAAGAC
>NIPM01000778.1:39259-50928 GCA_002738285.1 Holacanthella duospinosa | reverse complement strand
CAACCTCCGTTTTTTTTTGTTTCTTTTTTAGTTGTTTCTATTCGTCCGCACTCCTCTTATAAAAGAGGGAAGCCAGCGACATTTTTCTTCAGTTCGTGTTTTACCTCCGTACCGGGAGGTTCTCTTCAGTTTGAAAATCAGTTTAANGATGAAAGTGGACAAAATGGCTCTAATATGTAGAAATGGATTTGAATCAGAATCAGGAATCAAAATTTGGAAATTTGGAAATAAGCTAACAACATGTTCAGCACAGTACAAAAATTAAAAAATAATTTTTTTCTTTAGAAATGATTTTTAGAAATAATAAAACTTCAGCTCTCGCCATCTTGTGAGAATAAAATCTGTTATTACCATGGAATAATTTCAAACCCTCAACCTCCGTTTTTTTTTGTTTCTTTTTTAGTTGTTTCTATTCGTCCGCACTCCTCTTATAAAAGAGGGAAGCCATCGACATTTTTCTTCAGTTCGTGTTTTACCTCCGTACCGGGAGGTTCTCTTCAGTTTGAAAATCAGTTTAATTCAAAACGTAATTTCATTTTAACTTTTTATAAGTCATCAAACACCAGGACATTTTTATCAGAAGCCTTGAATATGGCTTCATTTGACTTACCAACTGGTAAGAAGCCATAATAATTAAATATTTTCGACTTTTTCTGAAAGCAATGAGGTCGTCCCGGTTGCATTAGCACCACAAGAAAGTAATGATGAAGATGATTCTTCTAAAGATATTGATAAAATTAGTACTTCCAGCATGATTGGATCTACTGAAAACTCCTCTGTGAAGAAACAGAAAAAACTAGATAAAGCTCCTCAGTCTAAATCGTAAGATATATTTTATTAATAATCAAATTTATAAAAACTAAAAAAATTTTTTTTTCTTTTTAGGTGTGAGCCGAAGAAGCGTCGCAGCTCACGTCGATCAAAGCCAACGTCGTAAGATTTTAGTATACTTTCAATTTGACCTCATTTGACCTTTGCTTATTTTAATTTATTAGCGGTTCAAAAGGCCGAAGCCGTCGCTCCCGTTCAAAATCGTGAGGAATAAATCACTTATTTTAGAATTTTTTTAAGTCAACATGACTTTAGTTGACCTTGGATTTTTTTTTTCTCTTAGAGCACCACCTAAGCGAAAAACCCATCGCTCAAATTCCAGCAAGACAAAAACGTAATGGGATATTATTGTAAGAATTATTTTGATTACAATTCCAAAATTTATTTTTAGTTCCGTTACGAAGCGCNTAATGGGATATTATTGTAAGAATTATTTTGATTACAATTCCAAAATTTATTTTTAGTTCCGTTACGAAGCGCCGAAGTAGTCGCCGTAGCGGTTCGAAGGCAAAATGGTAAGATCTAATTTAATTTTTTTTTTCTATTTGACCTCTCTTGACCTTTGAGATCTAATTTTAGTTTTTGTTTTCTTCTATTTGACCTTTCTTGACATTTAACATTTAATTTAATTTTTTTTCTANTACTATTTGACCTCTCTTGACATTTAACATTTATTTTATTTTTTTTTCTATTTGACCTCTCTTGACCTTTGAGATCTAATTTTAGTTTTTGTTTTCTTCTATTTGACCTCTCTTGACATTTAACATTTAATTTAATTTTTTTTCTATTTGACCTCTCTTGACCTTTGAATTTAAGTTACATGTGCACCTATGCTTAAGTTGGTGCAACCCTAATAAAAAGTTGTCGTTTTAGTATTATTTTAAATATATTTTTCCAATTTCACACTAATTTTCAGCGGTCCATCGAAGCGTCGGAGCAGTCGCCGATCCGGTTCTGGACGAAAGTCGTAAGTTTTGATTGATTTATTTCTATTAGACTTTTCTTCACCTCCAAGATCTAATTTAATTTGTTTTTTCTATTTGAGCTCTTTTCACCTTTCAATTTAAGTTATATGTGCACCTATTACTAGTTGGTGTAACAATNTCCAATTTCACACTAATTTTCAGCGGTCCATCGAAGCGTCGGAGCAGTCGCCGATCCGGTTCTGGACGAAAGTCTTAAGTTTTGATTGATTTATTTCTATTAGACTTTTCTTCACCTCTAAGATCTAATTTAATTTNTTTTGATTGATTTATTTCTATTAGACTTTTCTTCACCTCTAAGATCTAATTTAATTTTTTTTTCTATTTGAGCTCTTTTCACCTTTCAATTTAAGTTATATGTGCACCTATTACTAGTTGGTGTAACAATAATAAAAAGTTGAAGTAATTTTAGTTTTATTTTAAACATTTTTTAAATTTGACTCTAATTTTCAGCGGTGGATCGAAGCGTGGATCATCTCGCCGTCGTCATTCCAAAACAAGCAAGTATGTTTAAAAAAAAAATTTTTTTTTAATTTTTTTTTGACCTCACTTGACCCCGTAATTACAATTATTTTTTTAGACACACTAAGAAGCGCAGGGTCAGTCGCCGATCCAGTTCTAAACCAAAGTCGTAAGTTTTTTTTTCTATTTGACCTCTCTTGATCTTTAAGATCTAATTTTATTTTATTTCTTTAATTTGACCTCTCTTGACTTTTCAATTTAAGTTTGTAATTGCACGAGTCTTATGCTTAGTTGGTTCAACTCTTTTAAAAAGTTCAAGTCGTTTCTAGCTTTATTTTAAATATATTTACCAATTGGACTCTAATTTTCAGCGGTACATCGAAGCGTGGATCATCTCGTCGTCATAATTCCAAGACACGCCAGTAAGTTTAAAAAAAAATTTTTTTTTTGACCTCACTTGACCCCATAATCATAATTCTATTTTTAGCGTCACGAAGAAGCGCAAGGGTCGCCGTTCCGGTTCGAAAACGAAGTCGTAAGTTTTTATTTTATTTTCCATTTGACCTCATTTGACATTTTGAATTTCATTTAGTTGTGNGGTAAGCTTGAAATTTTTTTAAATAATTGCTACAACTTGACCTCATTTGACCTTAAAATTTATAGTAGCGGTGGATCAAAAGGCAAAAAAACTTCCAGTAGTGGAAATTCAAAATCGTAAGTCTCTGTTATAAAAGTTCAAATTTTCTCTTAATTTAACTTTGGTATTTGAATTTCAGTGGTCAACGGAAACGGCGTTCCTCACGAATTGCTCAAGCCCGAGTTGGAAAAGGCGCCTCATGTAATCAATCCACAGATGATGTCAAGCGCTTGAAAGTATAAAATATAATGTTAATAATTAAAAAAATTTCATAATTGAAATTTCTTATTTGATAATTTGAAATAGTTGGAAACCAAGAAGGACGAGAAGAAACCAGGATCAAAAGAAGCTGGAAAGCGCAAAACTAACATTGGAAAGAAGAATAAAGGTGGAAAGAATGACCAATCCAAGGGCAAGGAATGCTAAAAACTCAATCACACACAAGAAACATAACTAACATCACTCTGAAACAATATAATATGAATGTAAACTAAGTTCAAAATTACATAAAGTCCATTAATTAAACCAATAAACTCATAATACATGAAACAAAATACTCCTTGTTATCATTTTCTAATAATTTAAGTAGAGTTAAAAATTTTGGGGTTAATGACCTCGTAGTTGTTAACAAGTTTGTAATATGTTAGTAAATAATCTTATATCAAGTGAATAACCTATTATAAGGTAATAATTTGATGAGTAACTCGGTAAGAGGTCAATGACCTCATACATTTTTTTTCCTATAGAAAACATTTCTCACTATGGTTATATTTTTACTCTGCTCAATAAATTACTCTAATTGATGAAAACATGTTTTGAAAAAAAAGTCCAATAAACCAATAAACTCATAGTACATGAACGAAAACATTGACTCCTTGTTGTCATTCTCTAATAATTTAAGTAATTAAAAAATTAAGTAAAATTGGACAAATTGGATTTTAATGGGGTAAATGATTTATACAGGGAAAAAAATATGTCAGAGGTCATTGACCTCCGACAGAGCTACTCATTAAGTACTATAATAATAATTTTCTCTTCAGTATTAAAAAATTATAGTCACACTGTATGTGGATGAACTTTAAAACTAAAATGGTTAGTAGTAATAGTCGTATTTCTAAGTAAAATGAAAAAGTTACAGAAATCTCCTTTTTTTTAGTAAAGAAAATCGTATTGTGTACTCTCAAACAGTATGGGAGTACCCTAAGTTTCCACCGGCGCAGCCCGAGTAAGTCAGGCGGCAAAATTTTCTCTGGCTCAGTCAGAGTTTTATTCGACTGAGGAAGATGAAACTCCGGTCGGAGAAAATTGGGCGCAAAAGTAAAAGAAACACGGGCGTACTTTTTTCTCCGGCTGAGTCGGAGTTTCCTCAGGCTGATATGGTTTTTTGAAGGAAGGACAACAATTTCCACGAAAGATTTTTCAAAAAAATTTTTTATTTTAATCTCGAAGAAATTTTTTACAATTCCCTCAGTGTGGTGGAATACGGTCCTTTTACCTAATTTTAAAGTTATTAGCTATCGAACTGAAAGGGTGATACGGAAAGGCAACCAAGCCTGACTCTGGTCAGGCAGCATAGGCAACAATAAGTTGGTTGTTTTATTTTGTCAAGAATATCAATGTAGAAACGTACTCACTAATAGTATGAACTTTTGTTAACGCCTAATGTCGCTATAAATGATCAAAATGAGTGTTTAGCATAATCCAACCCAACCCAAAATTTAATAACTTTTATTTGAGTTTATGGTTGGATTAAGTATTTTATTACTCAGTGCACGTAATACGTCAGTGAAAGTTTGCTGTTATAATCTAGGCCGACTAAGTGCATAATTTGCATAAAATTGCATGATCCTCAGTCCAGGGCGCCTACTTCATAATTTTAGTGTCACCGAATCCAGTAAAATGATGTTGGCTGACGCCAACTATTCCCGTATAAAATCCATAAATTGCATAATTTCAGAGTAGCACATAATTTTGCATAATATTACAAATTTCTTTAGATTTGGAAATTCCGCTCCATTAAATAGTTAAATAAGAAGTCATTATTGAATCATAGTTAGCTGAAATGTTCCATTCAGACATGGAAATATTGTAACACAGAGATGGCTATTCATAGAGCGCTAGCCTTGAAAAGCTTAAGCATTCTAGCTAACAGTGCTTTGAGTAAAAGAATTTTTTTTCGGTTTATTAACTGTCTCGTCACCTTCAACAATCATTAGTATCATAAAGATTAGAGTAATCTCCTTTGCTGATCTCACAGGCGTTAGAGATTGTGAGTAGATAGATAAAGATAGTTGTTCTGCTTAACTTAGANTCTTTAGATTTGGAAATTCCGCTCCATTAAATAGTTAAATAAGAAGTCATTATTGAATCATAGTTAGCTGAAATCTTCCATTCAGACATTGGAAATATTGTAACACAGAGATAGCTATTCATAGCGCGCTAGCCTTGAAAAGCTTAAGCATTCTAGCTAACAGTGCTTTGAGTAAAAGAAGTTTTTTTTCGGTTTATTAACTGTCTCGTCACCTTCAACAATCATTAGTATCATAAAGATTAGAGTAAACTCCTTTGCTGATCTCACAGGCGTTAGAGATTGTGAGTAGATAGATAAAGATAGTTGTTCTGCTTAACTTAGAGAATAATTTTAAAACTAAATGCAATGAATTTTTTACAGCCNAGAATAATTTTAAAACTAAATGCAATGAATTTTTTACAGCCTAATTAGATAGTTATGAGTGAAAGTTAAAATTTTTAAGTAAGTGAGTCGTCTGGCTAAAACAAGAAAGTCAGAGACTTTATTCTTAAAGTCGTCTAAAGAGACGTCGTCGAGTAGCCAAGATTTAGGTAATCCGTTCCATTCTCGAGTAGTTTTGTATTTGACCGATTTCCTCATAGTTTCAGAGTTGCATTGCTGAATTGTGAGTAGTAGTAGTTTTCTGAAGGTCCTTGTGTTCATGCTGAAGTGGTGGAAATCCTGTAACCTTTGACTTGACGAATGTTGGAAGGAAATGACGTTTTTGAGCATGGTCCAACTGGCTCGCACTTGGATAGTGTGTACTTTTAGCTTTTCTAGACCATTAATTGAGAGATGCGTCTTGTAATTCCTGTGTACAAAAAAAGTTTTCCGCGGGATCTTGATATCCTTATTAATTTCTTAGCCAATGAGGGTAACAAAAACGAGAATAGTAAACGGTTTACTATATCCTGAAGTTTCTGTAATTGTGAGTGAGTTTGCGTGGTCTAGATGTCAACTGCATAATCATAAGATGAGATAATGTAACACTTGAACAGAATGGTAAAAATTTCCACGTACTTGACAACAAGCCTTACAACAAGTCTTGTCAACAAATAATTTAGAACTTAATCTAAAGTTAGATTCTAATTAGAAAATGCATGATAATAATTGGAGTAAGTCTGAAGTAAAGAGCGTAAACTTTCATTAAACCTAATTTTAACCGGATTATATAGCTAAATTGTTATTAAATCTCATTGTATAAAATCGTATAAATTGAAATATTTATCAAATAATTCTGAGTGACAAATTTGTATAAATTGGTCGGCCTTGGTTATAACCTTCTCATTTTGTATTTGTTAGAAGACTTAGTATATTTAGTTCCTTAATTTCATTTTCTAATTCCATGTAGTATAAGTTTAATTGATTTTATTTACTGTGTCATATATCTAGTAGTCTGTTTAGGTTAGTAATAAATGGAAAGCGTGCAATATTTGTTTAAAATGCATGATATCATTTTTTAGACATCTCACACGGTATTCTAAGTAGAGTTTTAATTCAAGCTTTTGCCGTCAATTCTATCATTGTTCAGCACATGTATAATCCGTGTGACATGCTGTGAAAAAAAAAATTCTTAAAAGTTGGTTCTGCTACTATGTAGCAATCACAGACGCTACAGGCACCAAATTAATTATTGTTATATACAGGGAGGGGCAGAATATCTCTCTCACGCTTCCTACTGGTTGATTTCTTGGAAAACTAGGATCCATCGTTTCCGTGAACTTTTTAGGTCACAGAAAGGAAACTATGGTTCTTATAATTATCCGTATTTACAAAACGTGTAGTTTACTAAAATTTCTGCAAATAAACAACGCTTGTAGAATATTATAATTACATTTTATAAATATAAATATTGCTAGATTTGGCAACTATGTAGTCTGACTTTTGTCAGGCCTGTAGAAACTAAAGTCTGTCTGGGCCAGTTTTCTCCGGCCATTGCGCCTGACTTTTCTCGGGCTAAGCCGGAGGAAGATCAGGCTGCTCCCATACTGTCAAAGGAGCTACTAACCACCTCTCACTTTCTCCATCAAGAACATTTTTTTTGAAGAACAAAAAAATCTTAAAATTCATTTCCATGGGGTATTGGATAACGAGACTCTGTGAATTCCTCGTCACTGTCCATTAGAAAATGTGGTATTCATTGGGCGAGATGACATTCTTCGTTTCATGCAGACATACTCACATACTTCACTCCACCAAATATTGTAGCAGCTGGCGTTGGGGTTGACCATACGGATTGTGGATTTGTGCAAGGAATATTTCAAATTTTCCAATTCCACTTGGAATACGGAAGATTTCAAAGGGAAGTCAAACATTCTACATCCTGATACATCGGAGGGATTCTCAAAGTATTTCTAACTTAATTTTTCCATCTTATTTTTAATATCCAATAGTTGTTGATAATTATTTGATACATATGTAACTTTTAGGTGGAAAAGGATTTTTGGTGCATTCAATTCTGGACCATTGCCTGCGTCTTAAATATCCTCATAGGTGGAGCAGGTTGCTGCAGTGCTGGAGAAGCAGGAAAAGGAATATTATCCCGACTTTATAGAAATGTACTCAGTCAGTAAGACATCTAAACTAAAGATAAATTGAAATTGAATATCGACTAGCTTACTTGAAACTTAAACTCTAGGTACGGTTGGGCAAATAGTGCAACGGCCTACAACAGTTCGTATGTAGACTCTGGTATTTTCACCATCTACGCCAGCTCTCCACCAAATTACTTGAGGAATTTGGTAAATGTAATCATGAAGCAGCTTGCGGGTATGGCAATTTGTGTTTCAGATGAAGAACTTCAGGTGAAGAACTTTTGTAACCATCGTATTAACCTCTAGCTTGAGTTACTATTTGAACGTTTCAACATTTTAATTAATCTCTCTAGCTTAAGGAAAATGTTTTATAATTTTTGTTCAAATTTTGACAGAGATCAAAGACTCAACTGCAATCTATGCTTTTGATGAATTTGGAATCTCGAGCAATCGTTTTTGAGGACATTGGGAGACAAATATTGTCCANGCAATCTATGCTTTTGATGAATTTGGAATCTCGAGCAATCGTTTTTGAGGACATTGGGAGACAAATATTGTCCAACGGAATGTACAAAGCACCTGATTCATACATCACTGATATTGGTTAGTTGTCTAGACTNAGACAAATATTGTCCAACGGAATGTACAAAGCACCTGATTCATACATCACTGATATTGGTTAGTTGTCTAGACTAATAGTTAAGGAACTCTCATTTATCGTACTCTTTCTCTCTCGTGAATAGAAAAAGTGAAGGCAGATGACATTGAGCGAGTGGCTAAGCGGATGTTAGAAAGTAAACNTTCTCTCTCGTGAATAGAAAAAGTGAAGGCAGATGACATTGAGCGAGTGGCTAAGCGGATGTTAGAAAGTAAACTATCTGTTGCAGCGCTTGGTAACCTCCATCAGCTCTCAAATTATGATGATCTTCAGTCGAGTTTGAAGGAACTGTGTCAGAGCAACCAGACACGAAAAAGAGCTGGTCGTTTCAATTTATTCAACTCTAACTCATGAAATAATCGTCACTTTATAGTATTCAAATTTCTCAAAAGCATTTACTATACCATAAACTGAATTATTATGTTGAGGAAAATGTAGAGAATTCTACGGGTCGACCTGCTGTTGCTTGAAGGAACGGGTCACGCCACGGAACTGCGAAGCCAAGGTGTTTCAAATCTTCCGCAAGATATTGAGACGGAGCAGCGCCAATAATTATAATAATAATAATTATTATCATTATTTTTGTTAATTTGGCTGCNCAGTTTGAAGGAACTGTGTCAGAGCAACCAGACACGAAAAAGAGCTGGTCGTTTCAATTTATTCAACTCTAACTCATGAAATAATCGTCACTTTATAGTATTCAAATTTCTCAAAAGCATTTACTATACCATAAACTGAATTATTATGTTGAGGAAAATGTAGAGAATTCTACGGGTCGACCTGCTGTTGCTTGAAGGAACGGGTCACGCCACGGAACTGCGAAGCCAAGGTGTTTCAAATCTTCCGCAAGATATTGAAATCGCTTTTCTACTGCGTCTGACTTTGCTGACACAAGTTCAACACAAGGAAGGAATTCCCCTGTCGTCCCTTCGAATAGAGTCTACATTGGAGTTAGAATTGTTCAATAGTTAAATGATTGTTTAAAATGTCCAACATTGCTGAATTTTTGTTCTTACTTGAACCGCGTAGATTGCATCTTCGGGCAAAGTTTCATAAACTTTATTAGTGTCAATGTTTCCGGTATTTATAAGATGAGCGCGAACTGCCTGCATAATCAATAGAAAATTGGTAATCACTGCAATTACAACCAATCCATATTGGAGTAATAATCTTTCAAATTTCCATCGAATTAGGATAAAATTTTCCTCAAAAACTCCAAAATTTCCCAATATTGAATACAATTTCTAAGAAAAAGTGCTGAGAAACAAAGTATTCTTGAGTTCAAAGAACCATGCTAGGATACAATAGAATTAATTGACCTGGTTTGAAAACGCTTCAAATAATTCGTCCACTTCAACGCAAGGAACAAGATCTGTGGGGTTTACTTTATCCCAATTTCCGTAATCTACAAATTGGACCAAAGCCTGTAAAACACAAATAGCCGTTAAAACCTATGTCATAAAATGTTCAAAATTATAATTGAGTTTCTAATTACATGAAGCTGTTCAGGTGGAGTTGGTAGCCGTAGAATTTTACAACGATACAACGAGTTGTCATACGGTGCTACGTATAGAGTTTCAAAATCGAGCACAAATGGTCCTTTGGCTTTCGCCGCATTCATTTTCTCTTCAGTGAGAGCAGTGTTTTGAACATAAGAAAATCGTTGGAAGAAGTACGTACTTTTAAACTGAAGAAACACTTCTCCATTGAACTCCATATGAGAAATCGTCGCTCCGGTGAAAACTTTTCCAAGCTTGTGTATAAAAAAAAGACGAGTCAGTGGACAAGTTTCGACTGTATGAATGTGGACATACCGGAGGGACCGAAGGTGTTGGGAATGTTTTTACTGCATTTATTATTATCAAACGGTTAACAGTCATCTCATACTTCGAACTCCGTAAAGTCACAGCTGGAATGCCGTTTACGTTGACATCCGTCACCGTACAATCGAAAATATCCTCTGCTAAAATTTTACACCCAACATCACGGAATTCGTTCAAGCATTCAAATTGATCCGTACCTTCCAGGAAACATTCACGGACCTGAAAAATAGAAATTTTCCAATGAAATAATTCGTTTTGTGATTATCACGACTTACTCGGAACGGAAGTCGACTAAACGGCTCAAACAAGTAGAATAGTTTCATTTCCAAAGGATTGAACACGATGCCAATGTTGGTGTCCCCCAAAATCAGTCTGAGTTTATAGTTGATAACTTGAACTCTGTCGAAACTAAGGTTATTACTTGAACTACCTGCCCCATTCTCTGTGAGTTCTAAACCATAATTATCTTGACATCGAAGTTGAAGCTCGCCAGATTCCAATTGTTTATCAAACACAGAATCAACGAGACCCATATCTTCCCAAATCTCATTATCGTCCAAGTGCAAGAACCTCACTCGTTTGAAAGTACCATCTTTAGCTTGCAGAACGCCTAGTTCAATTTTTTTACCAATGACCGACTCCTTTGTTAGCTGTTGCATTCCAGCATTCTCCGGAACTTTATAATATTCTTGCAACGATTTATTCAAATGTTTATACTTTTCCTGCAAAGTAAAAATACAAAATATAAGGATAACAGTTAAATAATTGATCACTTTTTGTATCTCCTCATGTAACAATTGTTGTCCAGAGTATAAGCAAGTAAATAAGTAAATTTTTCTCACCTCAAACTCTGAATCCTTTATTTTAAAATCCAAAGTCTTACAATTTGGAGTAGTTCTCCAAGTTTCTAAATTTACGAATCCAATACACCATTTCTCATGAGTTGATACATTTGATATCAAGCAAGGGGCTTCACGGTTGAACATAATCCGTTCAACAGGAGATGTCATGATTAGGATTCACAATGCGATCTAAAAGTTTAGAAGACCACTTGTCACTTACCGATTAATTAAAGATGAGAAATAGATGTTAGTTTGAGAGGCAGCTGGCCCCTCTAATGATCAGCAAGGCTTTCCTCTACGTCTGCGACAGATTGAGGCAGCACTGGTCAACAAATACCCTCCAACCACACATATCTGGGCATTTCAGGAAAAATTAAGCAAATCCTTAATATACAATGAGGTGCGAACGATTTCAATACCTCCGAGTATCGACTCTTGTTCCAAGCTTGTCGAGCTTCCAACTTTCAATGTCAGAATTCGTTCAAACTGATCCTTACCTTCAAGGAAACATTCATGGACCTGGAATTACAAATTTTCAAATGATGAAATTATTCGTTTTTTGATTATCACGACTTACTCGGGATGAAAGTGGACAAAATGGCTCTAATA
>NIPM01000778.1:0-38037 GCA_002738285.1 Holacanthella duospinosa | reverse complement strand
TTTTTTTTTTTTTTTTGGCCTCACTTGACCCCATAATCATAATTCTATTTTTAGCGTCACGAAGAAGCGCAAGGGCAGTCGCCGTTCCGGTTCGAAAACGAAGTCGTAAGTTTTTATTTTATTTTCCATTTGACCTCATTTGACATTTTGAATTTCATTTAGCTGTGCACCTAAGCAAAAGACGCGTCGCTCAAAAGGGAAAAAACGCTCAAAGTCGTAAGTATTATTATTATAAAAATCAATCATGACCTAACACTTTATTGTTAAAAGTGTTGGAAAGAGTCAAAGCCGTCGTCGTCGATCTCGGTCTCGTTCTCGTTCAAAGGCGTAAGTTTCTAGTTTTTTTTGACATGACATGACCTTTCAATATAAGTCACATGTGTGCCTAAACTTGTCGATGGATGTACCGATCCCTTCAGAAGTAGTTAGAGCTTTTCGAATTTTTTCCCAATCCCTGGTTCGCAAACCTCACATATAAATATAATCAACCTAAATACTAAAACTTTCTCATAGTGTAAGCCTACCACTATGCAGAGTCGGCCACTGTAAAAATTGCTCAAGATTCCCATGGTATGCGAAAAGTTATTTTATTCTGAGAAGCAGACCAATACAAAAGAATTGAAAATTGGGAATAAAATTCTGGTTAGGGAAGCAGTTGGAATCGGCCGTAGTCATTTTATTTTTTACATAGCCTTATGGAAAAATACTTTTAGAATAATTTCCAGATAGAAAATTCAGCAATTCTTCAAGATTAATAAATAACAATTCAATATCAATATTTTTGGTTGGGGTATAGATTTTAGGGGGTGTTTTCTTTCAATTTAAAGAGACAGTATTTGAAAAAAAAAATCAAATTTTTTTTGAAAATTTTTTTTTCGGATGTTTGCATTTCTATACAAGAGTCGTGACATTTGAGGACGTTTGTTAGGTATGTTAAGTTGTGTTCAAACTAACAAAATAGCATAAATAATGATACTTTTGGACATTTTGCAAAAATTATTTAATTTAATAATATAACTTTTTTGTTTTAAAATCTCTCCAAAAATCTTCAAATGTTATGATTCGTGGAGAATGCAAAAATCCAGAACAGAAAATTTTTTCTGAAAAAAAAATCAAACAATTAGTTCGATACTCCCCTAGTGTATACCCAAACCATATTTTTAACTTCACTTTCTTTGGGTTAAACTTCGACAGGTTAATTCTATTTAAAATAAATTCAAAAAACTTTTAAAATCATCAAAATCAAAACAAACCAAAATTATACACCTCACCTCTTCAGAAATTGAAGTTAATCTGAGGCTTCCGTAGCTTTCCGTTAGAGACGGAAAAAGATTTAGGCGGGAGACCATATGTGCATCTGGGTTGGGAAGCGGTTGGGGAGAAATGAGTCTCACTCAATAACAATGACAATCCAAAATCAATAAATAAAATATGCGAGGCAACTGAAGGCGCGACTGCAAAAAAAAATCAAAAAGCTCTAACTACTTCTGAAGGGATCGGTACTTCTTAAGCATATAATTTAATTCAGATGTACACCTGAGCACAAAGTTCGTCGATCAAAGAAGTCAAAAGCGTAAGTTTATGACTATAAAATTCAAGTTCATTAGACTTTGATATTTTATTTATAGCCCTTCCTCAAAGCCCCGACGCAGTCGCAGCTCCCGTTCAGCATCAAAGTCGTAACCTTTGAACTAAAAAAATATTCTTTCAACATGACCTCATTTGACCTTTTTAATTTATTACAGGTCTGGTGCAAAGGGAAAAAAAACTAATCGTCGTACCAAGTCAAAGGCAAACTGGTAANCTTTCAACATGACCTCATTTGACCTTTTTAATTTATTACAGGTCTGGTGCAAAGGAAAAAAAAACTAATCGTCGTACCAAGTCAAAGGCAAACTGGTAAGTTTATTATTTATTCTAAAAAAAATTCAAATTAATCACAATTTGACTTTGAAATTTCAATTTTAGCACTCCTAAGAAGCGGCGATCCTCTCGTCGTTCCCGCTCTGGGTCGAAACGGTAAGCTTGAAATTTTTTTAAATAATTGCTACAACTTGACCTCATTTGACCTTAAAATTTATAGTAGCGGTGGATCAAAAGGCAAAAAAACTTCCAGTAGTGGAAATTCAAAATCGTAAGTCTCTGTTATAAAAGTTCAAATTTTCTCTTAATTTAACTTTCGTATTTGAATTTCAGTGGTCAACGGAAACGGCGCTCCTCACGAATTGCTCAAGCCCGAGTTGGAAAAGGCGCCTCATGTAATCGATCCACAGATGATGTCAAGCGCTTGAAAGTATGAAATAAAATGTTAATAATTAAAAATTTTTCATAATTTAAAATTCTTATTTGATAATTTTGAAATAGTTGGAAACCAAGAAGGACGAGAAGAAACCAGGATCAAAAGAAGCTGGAAAGCGCAAAACTAAAATTGGAAAGAAGAATAAAGGTGGAAAGAATGACCAATCCAAGGGCAAGGGATGCTAAAAACTCAATCACACACAAGAAACATAACTAACATCACTCTGAAACAATATAATATGAATGTAAACTAAGTTCAAAATTANAAGAAACATAACTAACATCACTCTGAAACAATATAATATGAATGTAAACTAAGTTCAAAATTACATAAAGTCCACTAATTAAACAAATAAACTCATAATTCATGAAACAAAATACTCGTTGTTATCATTTTCTAATAATTTGTAGAGTTAAAAAAATTTCAATTTTTCAAATAAAATTGAAAGCATATTAAATATTAGGTGACAAGTCAAGTATTTACGTCTAGAAGTTTAGAAGACCAGTTGTCACTTACCGATTAATTAAAGATGAGAGACAGATGTTAGTTTGACAGGCACCTGGCACCTAATAATGTTCAGCAAAACATGCCTCTACGTCGGCGACAGATTGAGTCAGTAATGGTCAACAAATACCCTCCAACAACACATGTCTGGTCATTTCAGTAAAAACTAACCAAATCCTTAATCTGCTATGAGGTACGAACGATTTTAATACCACCGAGCATCGACTCTTGTTCCAAGCTTGTCGAGCTTCCAAGTTTCAATGTCAGAATTAGTTCAGGCACTCAAACTGATACTTACCTTCAAGGTGACATTCATGGACCTGGAATTACAAATTTTCAAATGATGAAATTATTCGTTTTTTGATTATCACGACTTACTCGGGATGAAAGTTAACAAAATGACTCCAATATGTAGAAATGGATTTGAATCAGAATCAGAATCAGGGATTAAAATTTAGAAATTTGGAAAAAAGTGTAACAACATATTCAGCAGAGTAGAATTTAAAGAAAAAAAATTTTTTTTTTCTGCTAAATATAATAATAACGCTTCAATTCTCGCCATCTTGTGAGAATAAAAACTGTTATCACCATGGAATGATTTCATAACCGTCAACCGCCATTTTTTTGTTTCTTTTTATTTATTTATTTTTTCTTGTTTCTTTTTTTGTTGTCTCTTTTCGTCCGCACTGCTCCTATAAAAGAGGCAAGCCAGCGACATTTTTCTTCAGTTAGTGATAAACCTCCGTACCGGGAGGTTCTCTCCATTTTCAAAAATAGTTTATTTCAAAACTTAATTTCATTTTAACTTTCCTAAGTCATCGAATAAATTGAAACTATCATCACAAGCCTTAACTATGGCTTCATTTGATTTACCAACTGGTAAGAATCAATATTAATTAAATATTTTCGACTTTTTGAATGATGAGGTCAATGACCTTTTGATTTTTTTCAGCCATTGCTCAGTTAAGTGTGATTGATTCTAATGCTGAAAGCAATGAGGTCGTTCAGGCAGCATCAGTACCACAGGAAACTAATGAAGAACCAAATTCTTCAAATGCTATTGAGAAAATTGGTACTTCCAACATGAATGGATCTACCGAAGAGTCCTGCGTGTCGAAGAAGGCTAGAGCTCCTGAGTCAAAATCGTAAGATTTATTTTATTAATAATACAATTTATAAAAACTAATAAATAATGTTTTAAGGTGTGAGCCGAAGAAGCGTCACACCTCACGTCGATCAAAGTCAACGTCGTAAGAATTTAGTATACTTCTACTTTTACCTCTTTTGACCTTTGCTTATTTCATTTTATTAGCGGTTCAAAAGGCCGAAGCAGTCGCTCCCGTTCAAAATCGTGAAGAATAAATCATTTATTTTAGAATTTTTTTACGTCAGCATGACCTTAGTTAACCTTGGATTTTTTTTCTTTTAGAGCTCCTCCTAAGCGAAAGACTCGTCGCTCAAAGTCCAGCAAGAAGACGAAAACGTAAAGGGATATTATTGTAACAATTATTTTGATTACAATTCCAAAATTTATGTTTAGCTCCGTTACGAAGCGTCGGACTGGTCGGCGTAGCGGTTCAAAGGCAAAATGGTAAGACCTAATTTATTTATTTTTTCTAATTTGACATCTCTTGACCTTTGAGATCTAATTTAATTTTTTTTTCTATTTGACCTTTCTTGATTTTTGAATTTAAGTTACATGTGCATCTATGCTTAAGTTGGTGCAACCCTAATAAAAAGTTATGTCGTTTGTTTTATTTTAAATATTTTTTCAATTTGACTCGTAATTTTCAGCGGTCCATCGAAGCGCCGGGGCAGTCGCCGATCCGGTTCTAAACGAAAGTCGTAAGTTTTGATTAATATTTTTCTATTTGACCTCTCTTCACCTTTAAAATCTAATTTAATTTGTTTTTTCTATTTGAGCTCTTTTCACCTTTCAATTTAAGTTCCATGTGCACCTATGCTACTTGGTGTAACAATAATAAAAAGTTGAAGTGATTTTAGTATTATTTAAACATTTTTCCCAATTGGACTCTAATTTTCAGCGGTACATCGAAGCGTGGAACTTCTCGGCGTCGTAATTCCAAGACAAGCTCGTAAGTTAAAAAATTTTTTTTTTGACCTCACTTGACCCCATAATCATAATTGTATTTTTAGAGTCACCAAGAAGCGCCGGGGCAGTCGCCGTTCAGGTTCTAAATCAAATTCGTAAGTTTTTAGTTTATTTTACATTTGACCTCTTTTGACCTTTCAATTTGATTTAGTTGTCCGCCTAAACGAAAGGCTCGTCGCTCAAAAGGGAAAAAACGCTCAAAGTCGTAAGTATTATTATTATAAAAATCGATCATGATCAAACACTGTATTATTAAAAGTGTTGGAAAAAGTCAAAGCCGTCGTCGTCGATCTCGATCTCGTTCTCGTTCAAAGGCGTAAGTTTCATTTTTGTTTTGACATGACATGACGTTTCAATATAAGTCTCATGTGTGCCTAAGCTTAAGCTAAGTATTTCTTAAGCTTATAATTTAATTCAGATGTACACCTGAGCACAAAGTTCGTGGGTCAAAGAAGTCAAAAGCGTAAGTTTATGACTATAAAATTCAAGTTCATTAGACTTTGATATTTTATTTATAGCCGTTCCTCAAAGCCCCGACGCAGTCGCCGCTCCCGTTCAGCATCAAAGTCGTAACCTTTGAACTAAAAAAATATTCTTTCAACATGACCTCATTTGACCTTTTTAATTTATTACAGGGCTGGTGCAAAGGGAAAAAAAACTAATCGTCGTACCAAGTCAAAGGCAAACTGGTAAATTTATTATTTATTCTAAAAAAAAATTCAAATTAATCACAATTTACTTTGAAATTTCAATTTTAGCACTCCTAAGAAGCGGCGATCCTCTCGTCGTTCCCGCTCTGGGTCCAAACGGTAAGCTTGAAATTTTTAAAAATAATTGCTACAACTTGACCTCATTTAACCTTAAAATTTGTAGTCGAAGTGGGTCAAAAGGTAAAAAAAGTTCCAGTCGTGGGAATTCAAAAACGTAAGGTTCTGTTCTAAAAATTCAAATTTTCTCATAAATTAACCTTGGTATTTTAATTTCAGTGGTCAACGGAAACGGCGATCCTCACGAATTGCTCAAGCCCGAGTCCGAAAAAGTGCATTATGTAATCAGTCGACAGATGATGCCAACCGCTTGAAGGTATGAAATAAAATGTTAATAATTAAAAGTTTTCCAGAAATTAAAATTTTTCTTTGATAATTTTGAAATAGTTGGAAGCCACCAACAAGAAACCAGGATTAAAAGGAGCTGGAAAGCGTCCAACCAATATTGGGAAGAAGAATAAGAGTGACCAATCCAAGGTCAAGAAATGCTGAAAACTCTATCAACCACAAGGAAAGTAAATAACATCACTGAACAATATACTATGAGTGTCAACTACTTTTAAAACTATAAAAAGTCAAATGATTAAGCCAATTAACTCATAACCCATTAAACAAAATATTGTCTCCTTGTTGTCATTGTCTAATAATTTAAGTAAACTTTAAAATTTTGGGGTTAATGGCCTCGTAGTTGGTTAACAATTTTGTAGTAGGTTGAAAATAATCTTATAATAAGTGAATAACCTATTATGAAGTAATAGTTTAATGAGTAACTCTGTAGGAGGTCAATAACCTCATACATTTTTTATTCCTGCAGAAAACATTTTACACTATGGTTATATTTTTACTCTGCTCAATAAAATATACTCTGGCTGGTGAAAATATATTTTGAAAAAAAATTAATAAAGCACTATAACTATTTTCCCTCAAGTATTAGACAAATATTTATATCAGTAGAAAAATCTCTACTCTACTCAACTTTTCAGTCGAGTAAGTGAGTGGAGTGAAGAATTTTTGTACAAAGATAAAAACTACATTGTGAAGGGATATGAAATTCATTATTGACTTGACGTCCGGTTCAAGTCTTCTTCTTTTAAAAGTCTCAATTCGTTGGAGATTTGTTAGTTTAAAGTAAAGTTTATTTTGTAAAATAAATTATTGGGACAATAATTGTCCAGAAAAACCTTAACTTCGGAGTATTGTTAGTTATTTTAGTGTTTAGTAGGGTCATAGGTCAGAGTTAGTAGGAAGGTCAGGTCGAATTGGAGTTCTCTAGGAAATTTAGATTCTAGTGAGAGATTGAGGAGGAACCATGGACGATGGTTTCCGGAGATTATCATCGTCACCAGTCCGTCCGCTCATCATTTGGAATCCAGGAGGATTCCAAATCGTCACAATATTTTAGTGAATCCACTTTTACTCAACTCAAAAATCATTGAGAAGGGGCAAAGTGAACAATGTTTAGCGCCGATATTCAAAGTTTGAATTTCACTTTTGTTATTCCTGATTTGTCTTTTGAAAATCAATTCATCCAAAATGAATATAGAAAGTTTAATGCTTCTAAACATCTGATCGGGTTTTCAAGTGGGCCATCACTCAGCGATCGGTGATGCTCGAATGACATCGGCAATGTTTCGAAGCTACGAAGAGCTTGAACGACCAGGAGGTTTCCTTCAAGCTATCAGTAAATTAAGCAGTGATAGGGATGAGAATAAGACAACGAAACAAAAGAATTATTCCGAAAAGTGTACTTGTTCTGCGGAGTTGCCTAAATAAATCAGACATGAATTACATTACATTGTAATCCACTGCTGTTGTTAAAATATAATCGCATTGCAGTGATCCTAAGGTTAAGTTGCATTCCTTTTTGCTCGGATTGACAAACAAATGATAGATGGTCGAATTGCTCCATTTTCTTCTGCTCCTCATGTTGAGCCTCCTTTTTTGTAATGAATGGCCTGAAAAACATGAGATATAAAAACAATCATTGGGTTACTTAGGGGTGTAAATCTTTGATGTCTTGTAATAATTTTATCTCGTCATAATCTTCTTCGAGGCCTGAGCTGTAACATAAATAATTTGAAACAGGTTGTAGTAAAAAAAATTAACTGTACATACTTACCCTAGAATACTTTTTAGATTATCCTGTTCGAAATTATGCATGAGGATACCAAAACGCCGGTGCTACGCAGCGCCGTTCTTATCTTGGATCATGCATCTACCATGCATTAACCGCCACTTTTTGTAGCTTTTCTTCCAAAAGAAATCTCCGTAGCAACTTCGTTTAGTAAGACAATATCATCAGCTGCCGAATACTTATGACTATGAGGAAGTTTTTTTGTAGGTGATGACCAGTCAGGGTAAATGTCTGGAAGCTCTGGTTCCTTACTTCTACACCAAACGAATTAGTGCAAACACATTTTACCTTGCTAAGGGACAGGATTTACTTTTTATTCCACCACTCTTTCCACAAAACATACGTACTTAAATACTAAACTTTGAACTACTTACGTTTCAAGTGATCCCCAAAGTTGATCTAAACACAAAAATTAAACTAACGGAAATGTTGAATAAATTGAAATTTTAGTTTCAATATTTCAAGGAAAGTCATAGATGGGCCCCCTCCGCGGAGGGCGGAGGGGAGGGGTGGAGGGATTAATTTAGCTTGGAGGGAATAATTTAGCTTGGAGGGTTAATGTAGCTTGGAAGGGTGGAGGGCTGGAGCGGTGGAGGGGTCAATTTAGCTTGGAGGGGTGGAGAAGTCAATTTAGCTTAGAGGGGTGGAGGGGTGGAGGGGATAATTTAGTTTGGAGGGCTGGAGGGGTGAAGGGGTCTTCACTGACTGGACGGCGGAGGGATGGAGGGGTGGAGGGCTCATCCCGTGCCCATCTATGAGGAAAGTTAGCATTGGGAAGCAAGAGAGAAGCTGAGTTGAGTAAATTTTACTCTCGAAGCCTGTTGAGAGTTAAAATCGCTCAACAAAAAGATTCGTCACTCAAGATGGCTCCGCCTCCTGAATAGAAAAACTGAATGAAAAGAGAAAAATACTATATAAATATCTAGCTATTAAAAAATTATAGTCACACTGTATGTGGACGAACTTTAGAACTAAAATGGTCAATAATAATTAGTGGTATTTTGAGAATAAAATGAAAAAGTCAAGTTAAAAGCTACTGCACAGCTCATCATGTAGAATCAAAATCAGAAATTAAAATTTGGAAATTTAAAAAAAATGTAATAACATATTCAACATAGTACAACAATAAAAATTTTTTTAATAATAATTATTAAAAAATATTAATTTTTTTCTGCAAGCGTTTAGAAATAATAAAACTTCAGCACACGCCATTTTGCGAAAATAAAAACTGTTATCACCATGGAATGATTTCATAACCGTCACCAACCATTTTTTTTTTTNTTTTTTTTTTGTTTTTTTTTTTTTTTTAGTTTCTTTTATTTTTGTTTGTTTTTTTGTTGTCTCTTTCCGTCCGCACCGCTCCTATAAAAGAGGCAAGCCAGCGACATTTTTCTTCAGTTCGTGTTTTACCTCCGTACCGGGAGGTTCTCTTCATTTTCAAAAATTGTTTAATTCAAAACTTAATTTCATTTTAACTTTATTAAAGTCATCAAATCCATGGACATTGTCATCTGAAGCCTTGACTATGGCTTTTCTTGACTTACCAACTGGTAGGAAGCTATAATAATTAAATATTTTCGACTTTTTTAATGATGAGGTCAATGACCTTTTGATTTTTTTTAGATATTGCTCTGTTGAGTGTAATTCCTTTTAATTCTGAAAGCAATGAGGTCGTCCCGGCTGCGNTTCGTGTTTTACCTCCGTACCGGGAGGTTCTCTTCATTTTCAAAAATTGTTTAATTCAAAACTTAATTTCATTTTAACTTTATTAAAGTCATCAAATCCATGGACATTGTCATCTGAAGCCTGGACTATGGCTTTTCTTGACTTACCAACTGGTAGGAAGCTATAATAATTAAATATTTTCGACTTTTTTAATGATGAGGTCAATGACCTTTTGATTTTTTTTTTAGATATTGCTCTGTTGAGTGTAATTCCTTTTAATTCTGAAAGCAATGAGGTCGTCCCGGCTGCATATACGGCACAAGAAAGTAGCGATGAAGATGTTTCAAATGATATTTGTAAAAGTAGTACTTCCAGCATGATTGGATCTACTGAAAAGTCCTGTGTGAAGAAGAAGGAAAAACGAGATAAAGCTCCTCAGTCTAAATCGTAAGATATATTTTATTAATAATCTAATTTATAAAATCTAAAAAAAAAATTTTTTCTTAGGTGTGAGCCGAAGAAGCGTCGCACCACACGTCGATCAAAGCCAACGTCGTAAGATTTTAGTATACTTTCAATTTGACCTCATTTGACCTTTGCTTATTTTAATTTATTAGCGGTTCAAAAGGCCGAAGCTGTGGCTCTCATTCTAAATCGTAAGGAATAAAATATTTATTTTAGAATTTTTTTTAGTCAACATGACCTTAGTTGACCTTGGATTTTTTTCTCTCTTAGAGCTCCTCCTAAGCGAAAAACCCGTCGCTCCAGCAAGACAAAAACGTAATGGGATATTATTGCAAAAATTATTTTGATTACAATTCCAAAATTTATTTTTAGTTCCGTTACGAAGCGGCGGAATAGTCGCCGTAGCGGTTCCAAGGCAAAATGGTAAGATCTAATTTAATTTTTTTTTTCTATTTGACTTTTCTTGACCTTTGAAATCTAATTTTAGTTTTTGTTTTCTTCTATTTGACCCCTCTTGACATTTAACATCTAATTTAATATTTATTTCTATTTGACCTCTCTTGACCTTTGAATTTAAGTTACATGTGCACCTATGTTTAAATTGTTGCAACCCAAAAAAAAAGTTATGTCGTTTTAGTTTTATTTTAAATATCTTTTAAATTTGACTCTAATTTTCAGCGGTGGATCGAAGCGTGAATCATCTCGCAGTCGTCATTCCAAAACAAGCAAGTATGTTTAAAAAAATTTTTTTTTGTTTGAATTTTTTTTGACCTCACTTGACCCCGTAATTATAATTATATTTTTAGACACACTAAGAAGCGCCGGGGCAGTCGCCGTTCCGGTTCGAAATCATCTGCGTAAGTTTTTGTTTATTTTTCTATTTGACCTCTTTTGATCTTTAAGATCTAATTTTATTTTATTTCTTCTATTTAATATCTCTTGACCTTTTTATTTAAATTATATTATTTTTTTAAATTGGACTAATTTTCAGGGGTACATCGAAACGTACATCAACTCGTCGTAATTCCAAGACACGCAGGTAAGTTTAAAAAAGAAAACACTTTTTTTTGACCTCACATGACCACATAATCATAATTCTATTTTTAGCGTCACGAAGAAGCGCAGGGGCAGTCGCCGCTCTGGTTCGAAACAGAAGATGTAAGTTTTTATGTTATTTTTCATTTGACCTCATTTGACCTTTTAATTTCATTTAGTTGTGCACGTAAACGAAAAACACGTCGCTCAAAAGGGAAAAAACGCTCAAAGTCGTAAGTATTATTATTATAAAAATTAATCATGACCTAACACTTTATTATTAAAAGTGTTGGAAAGAGTCAAAGCCGTCGTCGTCGATCTCGGTCTCGTTCTCGTTCAAAGGCGTAAGTTTCTAGTTTTTTTTGACATCACATGAACTTTTAATATAAGTCACATGTGTGCCTAAGCTTGTCGATGGAAGTATTTTTTAAGCTTATAATTTAATTCAGATGTACACCTGAGAAGAAAGTTCGTCGATCAAAGAAGTCAAAAGCGTAAGTTATTGACTATAAAATTCAAGTTCATTAGACTTTGATATTTTATTTCTAGCCGTTCCTCAAAGCCACGACGCAGTCGCAGCTCCCGTTCAGCATCAAAGTCGTAACCTTTGAATTAAAAAAAAATTCTTTCAACATGACCTCATTTGATCTTTTAAATTTATTACAGATCTGGTGCAAAGGGAAAGAAAACTAGTCGTAATAAATCAAAGGCAACCTGGTAAGTTTATTATTTATTCTAAAAAATTCAAATTAATCACAATTTGACTTTGAAATTTCAATTTTAGCACTCCTAAGAAGCGGCGATCCTCTCGTCGTTCTCGCTCTGGGTCCAAACGGTAAGCTTGAAATTTTTTTAAATAATTGCTACAACTTGATCTCATTTGAGCTTAAAATTTATAGTAGCGGTGGATCAAAAGGCAAAAAAAATTCCAGTAGTGGAAATTCAAAATCGTAAGTCTCTGTTATAAAAGTTCAAATTTTCTCTTAATTTAACTTTGGTATTTGAATTTCAGTGGTCAACGGAAACGGCGTTCCTCACGAATTGCTCAAGCCCGAGTTGGAAAAGGTGCCTCATGTAATGAATCCACAGATGATGTCAAGCGCTTGAAAGTATGAAATAAAATGTTAATAATTAAAAATTTTTCATAATTCTTATTTGATAATTTTGAAATAGTTGGAAGCCAAGAAGGACGAGAAGAAACCAGGATCAAAAAGAGCTGGAAAGCGTAAAACTAAAATTGAAAAGATAAATAAACGTGGAAAGAATGACCAATCCAAGGGCAAGGAATGCTAAAAACTCAATCACACACAAGAAACATAACTTACATCACTGTGAAACATTATAATATAAATGAAGGTTTTAGTGCAGAAAGAGCACTTGTTGATTTTTAATTTTCAAAAATTTCCGTTTCCAATTGGAGGCAGTTAAACTTGGCTGTAAATATTTTGAAACAAATACGTGGGGTTTGGCGGATGCGACAGTATTGGATAAAAAGTTCATCATATGCACTCTTAATTATGCTGAAAATGATGTGACAAGTTTCGTTGTGGGGGATTGCTTTGTTAATCCTGTAAGGATTACCTAAGATCAGATATCGGAATAGGCTGCACAAAGGCAAACAGTGTATCTTTGGAAAGCTACTAAATCAAACAAGAATGTACTAATGTTCACCTTATTCGTCACCACTTGAGGTCAGGAAATATAAAATTTTTGAACTTAGTTAAATTGGAAATCGTTTGAACGCTCATGTCAAACTGCACTACTAAAGGAACAGCATGAATGGTGCAGTGGCATTTAACGTTGCAAATATTACCTCAATTGACTATGTTCAAATAAATAAATTTGATGACATCCTTATCTCTAGATACTAATGAGGTCAAATGGCTAAACTATTGGTGTTTGGGTTGGCGAACGGTTTCCAAAAACGCCCCATTTGTCTTGGTCAAGCCTATTCCAATAACTGACATTTCGTGAGCACTAAAAATCAAACAAAGTGATGTCCCATAATGCGGCATGTCACATTATCTTCAGCATAATTAGGACCAAAATTGTTCAAATTTTCATTCAATTCTGTCGAATCCGCTCTATATCGGGAATTTCCACAAATTCCAGAAAAAACGTAGCTAATTTTACGTCTCATTAAATTTTTTATAAGATTTTGATTTTCTTGTGTTAGTTTCTCTGCTCAAGATCTAACGTCCAAATGAATCGAAGAATTACATTACTTTCCATAACAATGAAGTGAAAGGGAGGAGTAAGAGGTCATTGAACTCTGAGCTTGAACACATTTAATAATTTGTCAATAAGCTTTTGCCAATATAATGGGGTTGCTTAATGTTTTAGTATTCAATTGTAAACAAATTTTAATTCCGAGGTAGGTGGTTTATTCTTCATTGAAACCGTATAATTATTTTGTTACTAAATAACATACATTTCAATAAGCCTTTGTAGTCAGGTTTTACTTTTACATATTTGTTCCTAATGGAAACCGAATTTTTAAAAACTTTGAAATCAACAAGTGCTCTTTCTGCACAAGACCCTTCAAATGTAAACTAGTTCAAAATTCGAAAATGTCCACTAATTAAACCAATAAACTCATAATACATGAAACAAAATACTCCTTGTTATCATTTTCTAATAATTATACATTTGACCTCATTTGACCTCATTTGACCTTTGAATTTCATTTTGTGCAAGTAAACAAAAAACTCGTCGCTCAAAACGGAAAAAACGCTCAAACTCGTAAGTATTATTATTATAAAAAATTAATCATGATCTAACACTTTATAATTAAAAGTGTTGAAAGAGTCAAAGCCGTGGTCGTCGATTTCGTTTTCGTTCAAAGGCGTAAGTTTCTTGATTTTTTTTGACATGGTATGACCTTTCAATATAAGTCACATGTTTGCCTCCGCTTGTCGATGGAAGTACTTCTTAAGCTTATAAGTTAATTCAGATGTACACCTGAGCACAAAGTTCGTCGGTCAAAGAAGTCAAAAGCGTAAGTTTATGACTATAATATTCAAGTTCATTAGAGTTTGATATTTTATTTCTAGCCGTTCTTCAAAGCCACGACGCAGTCACCGCTCCCGCTCAGCATCAAAGTCGTAACATTTGATTTTTTTTTGTTAATTCGTTTAACATGAGCTTATTTTACTATTGAATTTTTTTTATAATTCTTTCAACATGACCTCATTTAACCTTTTAAATTTATCACAGGTTTGATTCAAAGGGAAAGAAAACTAGTCGTCGTAACAAGTCAAAAAAAAACAGGTAAGTTTATTATTAAATGTAAAAGAAATTCAATAATCACAATTTGACTTTGATATTTCAATTTTAGTACTCCTAAGAAGCTGCGATCCTCCCGTTCTGCATCCAAACAGTAAGCTTTAAATTTTTTTAAATAATTACTACAACTTGACCTCACTTGACCTTAAAGTTTGTAGTCGCAGTGGGTGAAAAGGTAAAAAAAGTTCCAGTCGTGGGAATTCAAAAACGTAAGTTTCTGTTATAAAAATTTTAATTTTCTCATAAATTAACCTTAGTATTTGAATTTCAGTGGTCAACGGAAACGGCGATCATTTCGTATTGCTCAAGCACTCCACAGAGGATGTCAAACGCTTGAAGGTATGAAATAAAATGGTTATAATTTAAATTTTTCCACAATTTAAAATTTATCATTAATAATTTTGAAAAAGTTAGAATCCAAAAAGGAGGACAAGAAACCAGGATCAAAAGGAGCTGGAAAGCGTTCAACCAATATTGGGAAAAAGAAGGGTGACCAATCTAAGGTCAATAAATGCTGAAATCACACACAACAAAATCAACTAACGTCACTTTGAAACAATATAATGTGCATGCAAGCAAGTTCAAAACTTCAAAAAGTCCAATAATTAAACCAATAAACTCATAATCAAACAAAGTATTCTCGGACCAAAAATTATAAGTCCTTCAAAATGGTGGTTGTTGATGAGAAAGGGGAAAATTCAGGGCCGTTATGCCGTATGAATTGTGTACACTTTGAAACAGCGGAATATTATTATTCAAATTTTGGAATTAACTTTAAACCTGTCCAACAACTTGTTTTAACTTAAATATTTTCTCAGGTAATTTTTGTAATTAAATATAACTATTATCCTAATGTCTTCTCAAACTCTAAACCGTCAACGGAAATACACTGATAAAGAGGATTTTAACAAAATTGTAACATCTCAAGTTTTTCCTGCCAGATTTGAAGACAAAACCTGAAAAATTTTGCAACGATAGGAATATTAATTCCAGGGTTCTTGATTTTTTCGAAATAATCAAAACAATCGATTTTTTTATAATTATCAAAAAATTTATTTATTTTTGGTAATGTGTATTTTTGTATAAATTCTGAAAAAGTGAGCTTGGTATTTATTTTAATGAGTTTTGTATGCGAAATATGCAACACGTTTATTGATTTGAAAAAATCAAAAAATTTATGACTTTTTCAAGCTTGATAATTACCTTTGCTAATTATCAATGATACTTACCACGAACCCTGATTAATTCATCACAATTACCAGTACAAATTAGTAACGTAGTTGAACTTACTGCAGAACTATGTTGTGTAAGCTCAACCAAAGTGATTGACATCAAGTAAGAAAACTTCTGAATATAGAATTATACCAAAATTTATTCGGGGAGAAAACGGCATGAATGGGATTGTTTTCTTACTGCGCACATAAGCCTTTGAAAATATTATTTGGTTGAGTAGCGTTGTCAATCGAAATAATTTACAAGGTCCGTCCAGTATGTCGCCGATTTTATGTTCGCAAGGAGGTTCCGACAATGAAGATATTCTTGGAAAGCGCATTGTGTTAATTACTATGTAAGTTGCGTTGTTAAATATTAAATAAAGTGTAATACATGATTTAAGGGCCTGCACCTTTTCATGTTGTTTTAGCAAGCAAAGGTTGTTACGACCCTGCACTCCCACCATTTTGAAGGACTTATAATTTTTGGTCCGAGAATATTCTCTCCTTGTTGTCATTTTCTAATAATTTAAGTAGAGTTTAAGATTTTGGGGTTAATGACCTCGTGGTAGGTTAACAATTTTGTAGTAGGTTGGAAATAATCTTTTAGAAAGTGAATAGCCTATTATGAGGTAATAGCTTAATGAGTAATTCTGTAGGAGGTCATTGACCTCATACATATTTTTTTTTACAGAAAACATTTTACACTATGGTTATATTTTTATTCTGCTCAATAAAATACTCCAACTGGTGAAAGCAAGTTTTGAAAAAAAAATGATAACAAAGGAGGACTATAATAATTTTCACTCAAATATTAAAAAATTATAGTCACACTGTATGTGGATGAACTTCAGAAGTAAAATGGTCAGTAGTAAATAATAATGGTACTTGAGAATAAAATGTAAACGTCAAGTTAAAAGCTACTGCAGAGCTCATCATCTAGAAATCAGAATCACGGATTAAAATTTGGAAATTTAAACAAAGTGTAATAACATATTCAGCACAGTACAACAATGATAAAATTTTTAATAACAAATTTTTTTTAACAATTAAAATAATTTATTTTAATAATTATTAATATTAAAAAATAATAATTTTGTTGTGCTAACTTTTAGAAATAATAACTCTTCAGCTCTGGTCATCTTGTGGGAATAAAAACTGTTATCACCATGGAATGATTTCAAACCCTCAACCTCCATTTTTTTTTGTTTCTTTTTTTGGTGTTTCTTNCCATTTTTTTTGTTTCTTGTTTTGGTGTTTCTTTTCGTCTGCACTCGTCTTATAAAAGAGGCAAGCCAGCGACATTTTTTCAGTTCGTGTTTTACTTCCGTACCGGAGGTTCTCTTCATTTTCAAAAATAGTTTATTTCAAAATTTTATTTCATTTTGACTTTTTGAAGTCATCAAATACCTGTATATTGTCATTAGAAGCCTTAAACATGGCTTCGCTTGACTTACCAACTGGTATGAAGCAATAATAATTAAATATTTTCCACTTTTTGAATGATGAGGTCAATGACATCTTCAAACGATAGTAGGAAAAGTGGTTCTCTCAGCATGAATGAATCAACCGAAGAGTCCTGTCTGACGAAGAATGCTCAACAGTCAAAATCGTAAGATGTATTTTGTTAATAATAGAATTTATAAAAAATAAAAATAATTTTTTTTTAAGTTGTGCGCCGAAGAAACGTCGCACCTCACGTCGCACCTCACGTCGCACCTCACGTCGCACCTCACTTCGATCAAAACCCAAGTCGTAAGATTTTAGTATACTTTCAATTTGACCTCATTTGACCTTTGCTTATTTCACTTTAGTTCCGGTTCAACAAGCCGAAGTCGTCGCTCTCGTTCTAAATCGTAAGGAATAAATCTTTTATTTTAGAATTTTTTAAATTCAAATGACCTTGGTTGACCTTGGATATTGTTTTTCCCTTAGAGCTCTTCCTAAGCGCAAGACCCGTCGCTCAAAGTCCAGCAAGAAGACGAAAACGTAATGAGATATTATTGTAAGAATTATTTTGATTACAATTCCAAAATTTATGTTTAGTTCCATTACGAAGTGTCGGAGCAGTCGCCGTAGCGGTTCCAAGTCAAAATGGTAAGATCTAATTAAAACTTTTGTTTGTCTATTGACCTCTTTTGACATTTGAAATCAAATGTTTTTTTCTATTTGACCTCTCTTGACCTTTCAATTTATGTAACCTGTGCATCTAATGCTAGTTGGTGCAACCCTAATAAAAAGTTATGTCATTTTAGTTTTATTTAAAATATTTTTTTCAATTTGATTCTAATTATCAGCGGTCCATCGAAGCGCCGGGGCAGTAGCCGTTCAGGTTCTAAACGAAAGTCGTAAGTTTTTATTTTTATTTTCTGTTTGACCTCTCCTAACTTTTAAGATGTAATTTAATTTTTTTTTCTATTTGACCTTTCAATTTAAGTTACATTTGCACGTATTTTTGTTGGTGCAACCCTAATAAAACNGGTGCAACCCTAATGAAAAGTTGATGTCATTTTAGTTTCATTTTAAATATTTTTTCCAATTGGACTTTAATTTTCAGTGGTTACATCGAAGCGTGGATCATCACGTCGTCGTAATTCCAAGACAAACTCGTAAGTTAAAAAAAAAAATTTTTTTTTGACCTCACTTGACCCCATAATCATAATAATATTTTTAGAGTCACTAACAAGCGCCGAGGCAGTCGTCACTCCGATTCTAAATTGAAGTCGTATGTTATTATTTTACTTTCCATTTGACCTCATTTGACCTTTCAATTTGATTTAGTTGTGCTCCTAAGCGAAAGAGTGGTCACTCAAAAGGAAAAAAGAACCCAAAATGGTAAGTATTATTATTATCAAAGTCAATCATGATCTGACATTTTATTATTAAAAATATTGCAACGTATCAAGGCCGTCGTCGTCGATCTCGGTCTCGGTCTCGTTCAAAGGCGTAAGTTTTTTTTTTTTTTGACCTCACATGACCTTTCAATATAAGTCACATGTGGACCTAAGCTTGCTGATGGAAGTTATTTCTTAACTTTTTAATTTTATTCAGATGTACACTTGAGCATAAAGTTCGTCGTCCTAGGTCAAAGAAGTCAACGGCGTAAGGTCATGATTATAAAATTCAAGTTCATTTCATTTTGATATTTTATTTCTAGCCGTTCCTCAAAGACCCGCCGCAGTCGCTGCTCCCGTTCAGCGTCAAAGTCGTAACCTTTTAATTTATTTTTAATTCTTTCAACATGACCCCATTTGACCTTTTAAATTTTGTACAGATTTGGTGGAAAGGGAAAGAAAACTGGTCATCGTAACAAGTCAAAGGTAAACAAGTAAGTTAATTATTTATTATAAAAAATTTCAAATTAATCACAATTTGACTTCGATATTTCAATTTTAGCCCTCCTAAGAAGCGGCGATCCTCTCGTCGTTCCCGATCTGTGAACAAACAGTAAGTTTAAAATTTTTTTAAATAATTGCTTCCACATGATCTCACTTAACCTTAAAATTTATAGTCGCGGTGGATCAAAAGGCAAAAAAAGTTCCAGTCGTGGGAATTCAAAATCGTAAGTCTCTGTTATCTGTTATAAAAATTCAAATTTTCTCATAATTTAACCTTGGTATTTCAATTTCAGTGGTCAACGGAAACGACGATCTTCACGAATTGCTCAAGCACGAGTCCGAAAAGGTGCATCATGTAATCTGTCCACAGATGATGTCAAGCGCTTGAAGGTATGAAATAAAATGTTAATAATTAAAAATTTTCCAGAATTTAAAATTCTTATTTGATAATTTTGAAATAGTTAGAAGTCAAGAAGAACGAGAAGAAACCAGGATCAAAAGGAGCTGGAAAGCGTAAAACCAAAATTGGAAAGCAGAAAAATAAACATGGAAAGAGTGACCAATCCAAGGGCAAGGAATGCTGAAACTTCTATCACACAACAAAAGTAACAAGCCTCACTGAAACAATATAATGTGAATGTAAAGTAGTTCAAAACTAAAAAAAGTTCAAACCAATAAACTCATAATCCATGAAAGAAAATATTGTCACCTTGTTGTCATTTTCAAATAATTTAAATAGAGTTAAAAATTTTGGGGTTAATGACCTCCCAGTTGGTTAACAAGTTTGTAATAGATTGTTAAATAACCTTATAATAAGTGAATAACCTATTATAAGGTAATAATTTAATGAGTAACTCGGTTGGAGGTTAATGACCTCTTACATATTTCTATTTCCTATAGACAACATTTTACACTATGGTTATATTTTTACTCTGCTCAATAAATTACTCTGGTGAAAACATGTTTTGAAAAAAAATAATTATAAAGAAGAATTATAATAATTTTGCCTCAAGTATTGAAAAATTATAGTCACACTGTATGTGGACGAACTTTAAAAGTAAAATGGTCAATAGCAAATAGTGGTATTTTGAGAATAAAATGAAAAAGTCAAGTTAAAAGCTATTGCAGAGCTCATCATCTAGAAATCAGAATAAGGAATTAAAATTTGAAAATTAAAAAAAAAATGTAATAACATATTCAGCATAGTACAACAATGCTAAATTTTTTAATAATAATAATTATTATTAAAAAATAATTTTTTTTCTGCTAGTTGTTAGAAATAATAAAACTTTAGCTCTCGCCATCTTGTGAGAATAAAAACTTTTATCACCATGGAATGATTTCATAACCGTCAACCAGCAATTTCTTTTTGTTTCTTTTTTTTGTTTCTTTTTTTGTTGTCTCTTTTCGTCCGCACTGCTTCTATAAAAGAGGCAAGCTAGCGACATTTTTCTTCAGTTCGTGTTTTACCTCCGTACCGGGAGGTTCTCTTCATTTTCACAAATAGTTTAATTCAAAACTTAATTTCATTTTAACTTTTTTTAAGTCATCAAATCCCTGGACATTGTCATCTAAAGCCTTGAATATGGCTTCATTTGACTTACCAACTGGTAAGAAGCCATAATAATTAAATATTTTCGAATTTTTGACTAATGAGGTCAATGACCTTTTGATTTTTTTAGACATTGCTCTGTTGAGTGTAATTCCTTTTAATTCTGAAAGCAATGAGGTCGTCCCGGTTGCATCCACACCACAAGGAAGTAACGATGAAGACGATTCTCCGAATGATGTTGATGAAAGTAGTACTTCCAGCATGATTGGATCTACTGAAAAGTCCTGTGTGAAGAAGAAGGAAAAACCAGAAAAAGCTCCTCAGTCTAAACCGTAAGATAAAGTTTTATTAATACTTAAAAATTTAATTTAATTAAAGTTTAGTATTATTATTAAAAAAAAAATAATAATAATAATAAAATTTATAAAAACTAAAAAAAAATTTTTAGGTGTGAGCCGAAGAAACGTCGCACCTTACGTCGATCAAAGCCAACGTCGTAAGATTTTAGTATACTTTCAATTTGACCTCATTTGACCTTTGCTTATTTCGCTTTAGTTCCGGTTCAAAGGGCCGAAGTCGTCGCTCTCGTTCTCAATTGTAAAGAATAAAAGATTTATTTTAGAATTTTTTTTGACAACATGACCTTAGTTGACCTTGGATTTTTTTTTCTCTCTTAGAGCTCCTCCTAAGCGAAAAACCCTTCGCTCAAATTCCAGCAAGCCAAAAACGTAATGGGATATTATTGTAAAAATTATTTTGATTACAATTCCAAAATTTATTTTTAGTTCCGTTACGAAACGCCGAAGTAGTCGCCGTAGCGGTTCCAAGGCAAAATGGTAAGATTTAATTAATTTTTTTTTTATTTGACCTCTCTTGACCTTTGAATTTAAGTTATATGTGCACCTATGCTTAAGTTGGTGCAACCCTAATAAAAAGTTGTGTCGTTGTAGTTTTATTTTAAATATTTTTTTCAATTTGACACTAATTTTCAGCGGTCCATCGAAGCGCCGAGGCAGTCGCCGATCCGGTTCTAGACGAAAGTCGTAAGTTTTCATTTATGTTTGCTATTTGACCTCTTTTCACCTTTAAGACTTAATTTAATTTCTTTTTTTCTATTTGAGCTCTTTTCACCTTTCAATTTAAGTTACATGTGCACCTATGCTTAGTTGGTGTAACAATAATAAAAAGTTGAAGTGATTTTAGTTTTATTTTAAACATTTTTGCAATTTGACTCTAATTTTCAGTGGTGGATCGAAGCGTGGATCATCTCGCAGTCGTCATTCCAAAACAAGCAAGTATGTTTAAAAAAATTTTTTTTTTGTTTTAATTTTTTTTGACCTTACTTGACCCCGTAATTATAATTATATTTTTAGACACACTAAGAAGCGCAGGCTCAGTCGCCGATCCAGTTCTAAACCAAAGTCGTAAGTTTTTTTCTATTTGACCTCTCTTGATCTTTAAGATCTAATTTTATTTTACTTTTTAAATTTGACCTCTCTTGACCTTTCAATTTAAGTTATATGTGAACCTATCTTATGCTTAGTTGGTTCAACTCTTTTAAAAAGTTCTAGTCGTTTCTAGCTTTATTTTAAATATATCTACCAATTGGACTCTTATTTTCAGCGGTACATCGAAGCGTGGATCATCTCGTCGTCATAATCCCAAGACACGCCAGTAAGTTTAAAAAAAAAATTTTTTTTTTGACCTCACTTGACCCCATAATCATAATTCTATTTTTAGCGTCACGAAGAAGCGCAAGGGTCGCCGTTCCGGTTCAAAAACGAAGTCGTAAGTTTTTATTTTATTTTCCATTTGACCTCATTTGACATTTTGAATTTCATTTAGTTGTGCACCTAAGCGAAAGACGCGTCGCTCAAAAGGGAAAAAACGCTCAAAGTCGTAAGTAAATTATTATTATAAAAATTAATCATGACCTAACACTTTATTATTAAAAGTGTTGGAAAGAGTCATAGCCGTCGTCGTCGATCTCAGTCTCGTTCTCGTTCAAAGGCGTAAGTTTCTAGTTTTTTTTTGACATGACATGACCTTTCAATATAAGTCACATGTATGCCTAAGCTTATCGATGAAAGTATTTCTTAAGCTTATAATTTAATTCAGATGTACACCTGAGAACAAAGTTCGTCGATCAAAGAAGTCAAAAGCGTAAGTTATTGAGTATAAAATTCAAGTTCATTAGATNTTTGACATGACATGACCTTTCAATATAAGTCACATGTATGCCTAAGCTTATCGATGAAAGTATTTCTTAAGCTTATAATTTAATTCAGATGTACACCTGAGAACAAAGTTCGTCGATCAAAGAAGTCAAAAGCGTAAGTTATTGTCTATAAAATTCAAGTTCATTANCTTTGAACTAAAAAAATATTCTTTCAACATGACCTCATTTGACCTTTTTAATTTATTACAGGTCTGGTGCAAAGGGAAAAAAAACTAATCGTCGTACCAAGTCGAAGGCAAACTGGTAAGTTTATTATTTATTCTAAAAAAAAATTCAAATTAATCACAATTTGACTTTGAAATTTCAATTTTAGCACTCCTAAGAAGCAGCGATCCTCTCGTCGTTCCCGCTCTGGGTCCAAACGGTAAGCTTGAAATTTTTTTAAATAATTGCTACAACTTNACCTTTGAATTAAAAAAAAATTCTTTCAACATGACCTCATTTGATCTTTTAAATTTATTACAGATCTGGTGCAAAGGGAAAGAAAACTAGTCGTAATAAATCAAAGGCAACCTGGTAAGTTTATTATTTATTCTAAAAAAATTCAAATTAATCACAATTTGACTTTGAAATTTCAATTTTAGCACTCCTAAGAAGCGGCGATCCTCTCGTCGTTCCCGCTCTGGGTCCAAACGGTAAGCTTGAAATTTTTAAAAATAATTGCTACAACTTGACCTCATTTGACCTTAAAATTTGTAGTCAAAGTGGGTCAAAAGGTAAAAAAAGTTCCAGTCATGGGAATACAAAAACGTAAGTTTATGTTTTAAAAATTCAAATTTTCTCATAAATTAACCTTGGTATTTCAATTTTAGTGGTCAACGGAAACGGCGATCCTCACGAATTGCTCAAGCCCGAGTGGGAAAAGGTGCCTCATGCAATCAATCCACAGATGATGTCAAGCGCTTGAAAGTATGAAATAAAATGTTAATAATTGAAAATTTTTCATAATTCTTATTTGATAATTTTGAAATAGTTGGAACCCAAGAAGGACGAGAAGAAACCAGGATCAAAAGGAGCTGGAAAGCGTCCAACCAATATTGGGAAGAAGAATAAGCGTGGAAAGAGTGACCGATCCAAGGTCAAGAAATGCTGAAAACTCTATCAACCACAAGAAAAGTAAATAACATCATTGAACAATATACTATNTGAAAATTTTTCATAATTCTTATTTGATAATTTTGAAATAGTTGGAACCCAAGAAGGACGAGAAGAAACCAGGATCAAAAGGAGCCGGAAAGCGTCCAACCAATATTGGGAAGAAGAATAAGCGTGGAAAGAGTGACCAATCCAAGGTCAAGAAATGCTGAAAACTCTATCAACCACAAGAAAAGTAAATAACATCATTGAACAATATACTATGAATGTAAACTATACTTTTAAAACTACAAAAATTCAAATGATTAAGCCAATTAACTCATAACCCATTAAACAAAATCTTGCCTCCTTGTTGCCATTTACTAATAATTTAAGTAAACTTTAAAATTTTGGGGTTAATGACCTCTTAGTTGGTTAACAATTTTGTAGTAGGTTGGAAATATTCTTACAATAAATGAATACCCTATTATAAGGTAATAGTTTAATGAGTAACTCTGTAGGAGGTCAATGACCTCATACATTTTTTTTCCTGCAGAAAATATTTTACACTATGGTTATATTTTTACTCTGCTCAATAAAATATACTCTAGCTGGTGAAAATATGTTTTGAAAAAAAAATAATAAAGCACTATAATTATTTTGCCTCAAGTATTAGACACATTTATATCAGTATAAGAATCTCTACTCTACTAAACAGTTCAGTCGATTAAGTGAGTAGAGTGAATAATTTTTGTATATTTTAATGAATCCACTTTTATTCAACTCAAAAATCATTGAAAAGGGGCTAAGTGAACATGATTTTGCGCCGATATTCAAAGTTTGAATTTTATTTTTGTTTCCTAATTTGTCTTTTGAAAATCAATTCATCCAAAATGGATATAGAAAGTTTAATGCTTCTAAACAACAGATCGGGTTTTCAAGTGGGCCATCACTCAGCGATCGGTGATGCTCGAATGACATCGGCAGTGTTTCGAAACTACGAAGAGCTTGAACGACCAGGAGGTTTCCTTCAAGCTATCAGTAAATTAAGCAGTGATAGAGATGAGTATAAGACAACGAAACAAAATAGTTATTCCGAAAAGTGTACTTGTTCTGCTCAGTTGCCTAAATAAATCAGACACGAATTGCATTACATTGTAATCCACTGCTGTTGTTAAAATATAATCGCATTGCAGTGATCCTAAGGTTAAGGTAAACGGCTTTGAGAGTGACTGTTGTTGCGAGAAGTAAATCTGTCTAGTTTCACATTTCTAACTCGGAATAATTTTTTATTTAGTTACAAATATACAATTACAATGAAACCATTGATCGTTTTTCTTATCAGAAAAAATTATCTACCGAGACGAGCTTATTTCCTAGGTTAACGCAGACAGCAATTAAGAAAGGAAGTATTTGAACTTAATCATTTTAGCGATACGGAATGTATTAAGTTGTTTCATTTGTAAAGGCTCATATTGCGCATCTGCGAAAACTACTGAACATCCCCGTCATCTTTACGTGTGCAAGTAGACCTGTATGCAAGGAAAACTTTAGGCATGTCAACCATGAACTGGGGATTGCATTTAAATATCATTCTATTCTCCTTATAATTTTTTTCTACCACCCGGCTTATGTATCTTGCTGAGAAGGCTTGCGTATCTAACAGATATTGTGACTTGACTCATCTGTTTCATCTAAGTGTTCATAATATATGTCAAATTAGCAGCCATATCCTTCGGCATATTTACCAACGATTCTGACACCTTCTACATGACCTTACCTTGTCTTGGTTTGACATGGACGCGCTTAAGTTGTACTCTGAGGCAATCAGTGCTAAAGGTTCGCCGCTGCCAAATTGCTTTGGTTTCATTGATAGTCATTAAATGTTGAACACATCTATAATTCTATCTATGGACATTGTCACCGATTGTTTTTTTTAGGTACAGTCCGTGGGATGTCTCGCTCGAAATACCATCTGCGGTTGACATACAATGGCCACAAAAGTGTTCATGCGTTAAAATATCAGCCAATTGTTTTGCCAAACGGACTGATGGGGAAAAAGTTCGGTCCTATTGAAAGTCGACGAAATGATTCATACATGCTTTCGGAAAGTGGTTTACTTGACAAACTGCACGAGGTGACCGGAGAATGTAAATATTTTTCCATATTTGGTGATCTAGAGTATCCTTTGCGCCCAAAATTGATTACACCATTCAAATGAGAAATCCTGTCGAAAGAACAGCAACATTTTAATAACCAAATGAGTTTGAGCAGGGTAGTAGTCAAATGAGGATTTGGAAAAATCATACAGATATTTGTAATTGTTGACTTCGATAAAAATCAAAAATTATTCTTGGAAACACTATAAAGTTGTAACCATACTAACAAACTCTCCTACATGCTTATATAGTTCAGAAATTTCACTGTATTTTGGTTTACGGCCACCCAGTTTGGATGAGCATTTGATATAGAGCAAGATATATAATTGATATAAAATTTTTTACTGTTTACTTTAAATGACACAGATTTCCAAATGAAAGGCAATCGAGCTCATTTGGAAATAAAACTTGCATAAAGGAACTCGAGTTGATTTACTTTTCAACCCTCTGCCTTAGGATGCTTAATCTAGCGTGACGATTTCTCTAACAACTGCTGCTTGAGGAGCTGAAAAAGAAGTTTCTTCTTTTCCTGCTCTAACAAAAACTTTGCAGCTTCCTACTCTGACTTAGTTGCTTCAATCTGAAATCGTCTAAGGTTCAACTCGCGGTGGTGCATGGCGTCTTTCTCTCGTATCTTCTGCTCTCTCAATGCCAGCTCCTTTTCTTGCAAGTCAAGACGATGATTCCTTTTCACCAACTTCTTTGCCTTAAGTTGCATTCCTTTTTGCTCGGATTGACAAACAAATGATAGATGGTCGAATTGCTCCATTTTCTTCTGCTCCTCATGTTGAGCCTCCTTTTTTTTGTAATGAATGGCCTGAAAAACATGAGATATAAAAACAATCATTGGGTTACTTAGGGCCTATGGCTGGTAATGCAAAGCTAATCATGATCTTGACTCACCGCTTTTTGAAGTGACAAGCCCTGACTTTCGGATCAATTTTGCATCACCTAGGTCAAAATCAACCATTCCCTTAAATTCTTGTTGCTCTTCAGCTTCCATGGACTTCAGATTTCTTTGTAAATCTTTGATGTCTTGTAATAATTTTATCTCGTCATAATCTTCTTCGAGGCCTGAGCTGTAACATAAATAATTTGAAACAGGTTGTAGTAAAAAAAATTAACTGTACATACTTACCCTAGAATACTTTCTAGATTATCCTGTTCGAAATTATGCACGAGGATACCAAAACGCCGTTGCTACGCCGCGCCGTTCTTATCTTGGATCATGCATCTACCATGAATTAACCGCCATTTTTTGCAGCTTTTCTTCCAAAAGAAATCTCGGTAGCAACTTCTTTTAGTAAGGCAATATCATCAGCTGCTGAATACTTATGACTATGAGAATGTTTTCTTGTAGGTGATGACCAGGGAGGATATATGCTTTCTAAAAAACTGCGTTTTATTACTTAAATACTTGCCAAAAAGCGACGAAATACTGAAAAAAGTATAAAATAATAAGCAATACTTTGTTATTTTTGTGTTAAGTATTAACCATTTTTTTAATTAATTCACTTAATTGAAGCCTAAAACCCGGCTGTATGCTAATTTGAAGCATAAAAATCTAATTGTTTGATTTATTGGTTAAGGAATGATTAATTTAAACACTTTATCGCGGCTCCAATACATAAGTCAGATGATTTTTATATAGTTAAAAGGATATTTTCATTAAATTTTTTCTAAAAAAAAAAATTGGTTACTCCAGAAAGTATACCATTATTAGGCGCTCGGGTTAACCGACGTAAAAGCATGACTTTATTGTAATTGGGACCGCCAAAAAGTGTTTGTTGCAACTGAAGGTTCGGTTTAAATCTTTGGGTCCCGATTGCACGGTTTAGTCCAATTATTTTGGTCCCTCGGAATTCGCCTTACCGAAAATTTAATGGACGCATAATTTAATTTTAAATATTCTTCTCTGAACAAAACTGTGAACTTTTACGTTCTGCAGTTTATCATTTTGACTTATCAGCAAATTTAGAGCGAATACGAGGAAAATTATCCTCGAAAAACGATTAATACATCAAATTACTTGATAAAGTACTTTTTAATTACTTAATATTCAAAATAACTTTCCAAAGTACTTCGTAATGCCTAACAACCAAAAATACTTTTTCATAAGGACATTCCATTCATTCTCAAATTACATGTATCGGAAAGATACGAAGTTACAGAGGTGTATGTGCAATACCCAAAAAGAAGTAGATAAGTAAGTATCCGCCCTCTGATGATGACCAGTCAGGGTAAATGTCTGGTAGCTCTGGTTCCATACTTCTACACCAAACGAATTAGTGCAAAAACATTTTACCTTGCTAAGGAACACGACATGATTTACTTTTTATTCCCCTACCGTTTCCAGAAAACACACGTATTTAAATACTAAACTTTGAACTTCTTACGTTTCAAGTGATCCCCAAAGTTGACCTAAACACAAAAATTAAACTAACAAAAATGTTGATGAATAAATTGAAGTTTTAGTTTCAATATTTCAAGGAAAGTTAGCATTGGGAAGCAAGGGAGAAGTTGAGTTGAGTAAATTTTACTCTCGAAGCCTGTTGAGAGTGAAAATCACTCAACAAAAAGATTCGTCAGATGGCTCCGCCTCCAGAATAGAAAAACTGAATGAAAAGAGAAAAATACTATATAAATATCTCGCTATTAAAAAATTATAGTCACATTGTGTGGTATATGTGGATCCTGTTTGACCCTAATCCCTTGCCCTGTGGAGAGAGGTCATCGAGTCCACCGGAAACCAGCAAAGGAATTAATTAATAATTTAATAAATAATATAAAAAATTAAACCTAAGATGGTGGATAGAGGAGATCCTTTATTCTTGAGGTTTTGATTCCATCTGAGGCTTCTCATCTAGAAGACTCAATACAAGGTAAGTATATATTATGTGCTTGTAATAAAGATTATGATAATAATAGTAATAATAATATATATCTAGGGAGAGATGTTAGTTTAAGATTAAAGGGATGGTGAAGAACAACGAGTCCAGTGATGATGCTTCTGCCGTTGGCGGGAGAATCCAGCCTGAGACTTAACGTGCTCTCCACAATTGTATGTGGACGAACTTTAGGAGTAAAATGGTCAATTGTAAATAGTGGTATTCTGAGAATAAAATGAAAAATTCAAGTAAAAAGCTACTGCAGAGCTCATCATCTAGAAATCAGAATCAGAAATTAAAATTTGGAAATTTAAAAAAAATGTAATAACATATTCAGCATAGTACAAGAATGAAAAATTTTTTAATAATTGTTAAAAAATATTAATTACTGTTTTCTGCTAGTTTTTAGAAATAATAAAACTACAGCTCACGCCACTTTCCTTGTGAGAATAAAATCTGTTATCACCATGGAATGATTTCATAACCGTCAGCCGTCATTTTCTTGTTTCTTTTTTTTTGTTTCTTTTTTTTTTGTTTCTTTTTTTGTTGTCTCTTCTCGTCCGCACTGCTCCTATAAAAGAGGCAAGCCAGCGACATTTTTCTTCAGTTAGTGCTAAACCTCCGTACCGGGAGGTTCTCTCCATTTTCAAAAATAGTTTATTTCAAAACTTAATTTCATTTTAACTTTTCTAAGTCATCGAATAAATTGAAACTATCATCACAAGCCTTAATCATGGCTTCGCTTGACTTACCAACTGGTAAGAAACAATAATAATTAAATATTTTCGAATTTTTGAATGATGAGGTCAATGACCTTTTGATTTTTTTCAGCCATTGCTCAGTTGAGCGTCATTGCTGCTAATGCTTTAAGGAACGAAGTGGTTCCAGCTGAATCAGCACCGCAAGAAACTGATGATGAATCTTCAAACGATAGTAGGAAAAGTGGTTCTCTCAGCATGAATGGATCAACCGAAGAGACCTGTCTGACGAAGATTGCTCAACAGTCAAAATCGTAAGATGTATTTTATTAATAATAGAATTTATAAAAAATAAAAAAAATTTTTTTTTAAGTTGTGAGCCCAAGAAGCGTCGCACTTCGCGTCGCACCTCACGTCGCACCTCGCGTCGATCAAAACTCAAGTCATAAGATTTTAGTATACGTTCAATTTGACTTCATTTGACCTTTGCTTATTTCATTTTAGTTCCGGTTCAAAAGGCCGAAGTCGTCGCTCTGGTTCTAAATTGTAAGGAATAAATCATTTAAGATTTTTTTTAAGTCAACATGACCTTAGTTGACCTTGGATTTTTTCTCTCTTAGAGCTCCCCCGAAGCGAAAAACCCATCGCTCAAATTCCATCAAGACAAAAACGTAATGGGATATTATTGTAAAAATTATTTTGATTACAATTCCAAAATTTATTTTTAGTTCCGTTACGAAGCGCCGAAGTAGTCGCCGTAGCGGTTCCAAGGCAAAATGGTAAGATCTAATTAATTTTTTTTTCTATTTGACCTCTCTTGACCTTTGAATTTAAGTTATATGTGCACCTATGCTTAAGTTGGTGCAACCCTAATAAAAAGTTGTGTCGTTTTAGTTTTATTTTAAATATTTTTTTCAATTTGACACTAATTTTCAGCGGTCCATCGAAGCGCCGAGGCAGTCGCCGATCCGGTTCTAGACGAAAGTCGTAAGTTTTGGTTTATTTTTTCAATTTGAGTTACATGTGCACCTTTCAATTTAAGTTACATATGCACCAGTGGGTAGTAGGTGTAACAATAAAAAAAAGTTGAAGTGATTTTAGTTTTATTTTAAACATTTTTTCTATTTGACTATAATTTTCAGCGGTGGATCGAAGCGTGGATCATCTCGCAGTAGTCATTCCAAAACAACCAAGTATGTTAAAAAAAATAAAAATATTAATAATATTTTAAAAATAATATTTTTTTTTTGTTTTTATTATTTTTGACCTCATTTGACCTCGTAATTATAATTATATTTTTAGACACACTAAGAAGTGCCGGGGCAGTCTCCGTTCCGGTTCGAAATCATCTGCGTAAGTTTTTGTTTATTTTTCTGTTTGACCTCTCTTGATCTTTAAGATCTAATTTTATTTTATTTCTTCTATTTGATATCTCTTGACCTTTCAATTTAAATTATATGTGCACCTATCTTATGCTTAGTTGGTGCAACTTCATTTTAAAGTTCAAGTCGTTTCTAGTTTTAGTATAAATATTTTTTTAAATTGGACTCTAATTTTCAGAGGTACATCGAAGCGTTCATCAACTCGGCGTCATAATTCCAAGTCACGCAAGTAAGTTTAAAAAAAAAAAACTTTTTTTTGACCTTACTTGACCCCATAATCATAATTCTATTTTTAGACTCACTAATAAACGCCGGGGCAGTCGGCGATCCAGTTCTAAACCAAAGTCGTAAGTTGTTTATTTTTTTATTCGACCTCTCTTGACCTTTAATATCTAATTTTATTTTATTTCTTCTATTTGATATCTCTTGACCTTTCAATTTAAATTATATTATTTTTTCAAATTCGACTCTAATTTTCAGGGGTACATCGAAACGTACATCAACTCGTCGTCGTAATTCCAAGACACGCAAGTAAGTTTAAAAAAAACAACACTTTTTTGACCTCAATTGACCTCATAATCATAATTCTATTTTTAGCGTCACGAAGAAGCGCAGGGGCAGTCGCCGCTCCGGTTCGAAGCCGAAGTCGTAAGTTTTTATATTATTTTTTATTTGACCTCATTTGACCTTTGAATTTCATTTAGTTGTGCACGTAAGCGAAAGACTGGTCGCTCAAAAGGGAAAAAGCGCTCAAAGGCGTAAGTATTATTATTATAAAAATCAATCATGATCTAACATTGTATTATTAAAAGTGTTGGAAAGAGTCAAAGCCGTCGTCGTCGATCTCGATCTCGTTCTCGCTCAAAGGCGTAAGTTTCTAGTTTTTTTTGACATCACATGAACTTTTAATATAAGTCACATGTGTGCCTAAGCTTGTCGATGGAAGTATATGTTAACCTTATCATTTAATTCAGATGTACACCTGAGCACAAAGTTCGTCGGTCAAAGAAGTCAAAAGCGTAAGTGTATGACTATAAAATTCAAGTTCATTAGACTTTGATATTTTATTTCTAGCCGTTCCTCAAAGCCACGACGCAGTCGTCGCTCCCGTTCAGCATCAAAGTCGTAACCTTTGAATTAAAAAGAATTCTTTCAACAATGACTTATTTGACCTTTTTAATTTATTACAGGTCTGGTGCTAAGGGAAAAAAAACTAATTGTCGTACCAAGTCAAAATCAAGCAGGTAAGTTTATCATTTATTCTAAAAATATTAAACTCCATTAGAATTCGACTTTGATATTTAAATTGTCCTGGGTCCAAACAGTAAATTTTCTCTTTAAATAACTTTGGTATTTGAATTTCAGTGGTCAACAGAAACGGCGTTCCTCACGAATTGCTCAAGCCCGAGTCGGAAAAGGTGCCTCATGTAATCAATCTACAGATGATGTCAAGCGCTTGAAAGTATGAAATAAAATGTTAATAATTTAAAAATTTTCATAATTGAAATTTCTTATTTGATAATTTTGAAATAGTTGGAAGCCAAAAAGGACGAGAAGAAACCAGGATCAAAAAGAGCTGGAAAGCGCAAAACTAAAATTGAAAAGATAAATAAACGTGGAAAGAATGACCAATCCAAGGGCAAGGAATGCTAAAAACTCTAACAACACACAAGAAACATAACTTACATCACTCTGAAACAATATAATATGAATGTAAACTAGTTCAAAATTACATAAAGTCCACTAATTAAACCAATAAACTCATAATACATGAAACAAAATACGCCTTTATATCATTTTCTAATAATTTATGTAGAGTTTAAAATTTTGGGGTTAATGACCCCTTAGTTGTTAACAAGTTTGTAGTAGGTTGTTTAATAATCTTACAATAGTGAATAACCTATTATAAGATAATAATTTAATGACTAACTCGGTAAGAGGTCAATGACCTCATACATTTTTTTTTCTATAGAAAACATTTTACACTATGGTTATATTTTTACTCTACGCAATAAATTACTCTAATTGGTGAAAACATGTTTTGATAAAAAAAGAATCCAATAAACCAATAAACTCATAATATATGAACGAAAACATTGTCTCCTTGTTGTGATTTTCTAATAATTTAAGTAGAGTTAAAAAATTAGGCAAAATTGGATACTCATGTCCTACATCTGCAAAGCAAAAGACCACCTTGCTAGTCGACTGTGTGGGTCCTTAACCGAAAACAACCATTTCTGCGAATGATGGTTCGTATATACTGTATAGTGTATACCATAAATATAAGGTGTAAATTTTTCAACTGCGTAGACTACTGCTAAGCATTCTTGCTCACTAGCGGTATATATTTTCTCTACGTCAGTCGTTGACCTACTAGCATAGGCTATTACTCGCGGCTTCCCATCTTGTATCTGAACAAGCGTGGCTACAAGCCCATAACCACTACTATCGCAGTGTATTTCTGTTTCCGCATTATCCATGGGAAACGCTAACACAGGACTAGTGATTAGAACGAGTTTTAATTTATCAAAAGATTCTTGCTGTTCATCACCCCACAAAAAGGGTTGATCCTTTCTCAATAACTGATTGAGAGGCATAGCAATTTTTCCAAAATCTTTTACAAATCGTTTGTAATATCCACACATGTTCACAAAGGACCTAACGTGTGTTAGAGTTGTTGGCCTAGAAAACTTAGCAACAGCAGCTACTTTTCCCTGGTCAACCTCTACTCCCTCACTAGATATTATATGACCCAAATATTCGATCTTTGACGCAGCAAATCGACATTTACTTATTTTCAAAATCAAATTAGCATTTTTAAGGCACTCGAGAACAGATCTCAGCCTAGATTGGTGTTCTTTAAAGGATTTAGCAAATACTATCAAGTCATCTAAATATACCAGGACCATAGTCCATTTTAGAATTGACAGTATCACATCCATAAGATACTGAACACTAGATGACGCGTTACATACTGGTCAACAAATATCGTCCAACAACACATATCTGGGCATTTCAGTCAAAATTAAGCAAATCCTTAATCTTATGTGAGGAGCGAACGATTTTAATACCACCGAGCACCGACTCTTGTTCCAAGCTTGTCGAGCTACCAAGTTTCAATGTCACAATTCGTTCAGGCACTCAAACTGATACTTACCTTCAAGGTGACATACATGGAACTGGAATTACAAATTTTCAAATGATGAAATTATTCGTTTTTTGATTATCACGACTTACTCGGGATGAAAGTTAACAAAATGACTCCAATATGTAGAAATGGATTTGAATCAGAATCAGAATCAGGGATTAAAATTTAGAAATTTGGAAAAAAGTGTAACAACATATTCAGCAGAGTAGAATTTAAAGAAAAAAAATTTTTTTTTTCTGCTAAATATAATAATAACGCTTCAATTCTCGCCATCTTGTGAGAATAAAAACTGTTATNTGAAAGTTAACAAAATGACTCCAATATGTAGAAATGGATTTGAATCAGAATCAGAATCAGGGATTAAAATTTAGAAATTTGGAAAAAAGTGTAACAACATATTCAGCAGAGTAGAATTTAAAGAAAATTTTTTTTTTTTTCTGCTAAATATAATAATAACGCTTCAATTCTCGCCATCTTGTGAGAATAAAAACTGTTATTACCATGGAATAATTTCAAACCCTCAACCTCCGTTTTTTTTTTGTTCTTTTTTAGTTGTTTCTATTCGTCCGCACTCCTCTTATAAAAGAGGGAAGCAGCGACATTTTTCTTCAGTTCGTGTTTTACCTCCGTACCGGGAGGTTCTCTTCAGTTTGAAAATCAGTTTAATTCGCTACTTAATTTCATTTTAACTTTTCTTAAGTCATCAAAAGCCTGGACATTGTCATCAGCAGCCTTGAATATGGCTTCATTTGACTTACCAACAGGTAAGAAGCCATAATAATTAAATATTTTTGACTTTTTGAATGATGAGGTCAATGACCTTTTAATTTTTCTTTCAGATATTGCTCTGTTGAGTGTAATTCCTTTTAATTCTGAAAGCAATGAGGTCGTCCCGGCTGCATCAGCAGCACAAGAGAGTAACGATGAAGATGATTCTTCAAATGATATTGGTAAAAGTAGTACTCCCAGTATGATTGGATCTACTGAAAAGTCCTATGTGAAGAAGAAGGAAAAGGCTCCTGAGTCTAAATCGTAAGATATATTTTATTAATAATCAAATTTATAAAAACTAAAAAAAAAAATTTTTTTTTCTTTTTAGGTGTGAGCCGAAGAAGCGTCGCAGCTCACGTCGATCAAAGCCAACGTCGTAAGATTTTAGTATACTTTCAATTTGACCTCATTTGACCTTTGCTTATTTTAATTTATTAGCGGTTCAAAAGGCCGAAGCCGTCGCTCCCGTTCAAAATCGTGAGGAATAAATCACTTATTTTAGAATTTTTTTAAGTCAACATGACTTTAGTTGACCTTGGATTTTTTTTTCTCTTAGAGCACCACCTAAGCGAAAAACCCATCGCTCAAATTCCAGCAAGACAAAAACGTAATGGGATATTATTGTAAGAATTATTTTGATTACAATTCCAAAATTTATTTTTAGTTCCGTTACGAAGCGCCGAAGTAGTCGCCGTAGCGGTTCGAAGGCAAAATGGTAAGATTTTATTTTTTTTTCTATTTGACCTCTCTTGACCTTTGAGATCTAATTTTAGTTTTTGTTTTCTTCTATTTGACCTCTCTTGACATTTAACATTTATTTTATTTTTTTTTCTATTTGACCTCTCTTGACCTTTGAGATCTAATTTTAGTTTTTGTTTTCTTCTATTTGACCTCTCTTGACATTTAACATTTATTTTATTTTTTTTTCTATTTGACCTCTCTTGACCTTTGAATTTAAGTTACATGTGCACCTATGCTTAAGTTGGTGCATCCCTAATAAAAAGTTGTCGTTTTAGTATTATTTTAAATATATTTTTCCAATTTCACACTAATTTTCAGCGGTCCATCGAAGCGTCGGAGCAGTCGCCGATCCGGTTCTGGACGAAAGTCGTAAGTTTTGATTGATTTATTTCTGTTTGACCTAGTTTTATTTTAAACATTTTTTAAATTTGACTCTAATTTTCAGTGGTGGATCGAAGCGTGGATCATCTCGCCGTCGTAATTCCAAAACAAGCAAGTATGTTTAAAAAAAAATTTGTTTTAATTTTTTCTTGACCTCACTTGACCCCGTAATTACAATTATATTTTTAGACACACTAAGAAGCGCAGGCTCAGTCGCCGATCCAGTTCTAAACCAAAGTCGTAAGTTTTTTTTTCTATTTGACCTCTCTTGATCTTTAAGATCTAATTTTGTTTTATTTCTTTAATTTGACCTCTCTTGACTTTTCAATTTAAGTTTGTAATTGCACGAGTCTTATGCTTAGTTGGTTCAACTCTTTTAAAAAGTTCAAGTCGTTTCTAGCTTTATTTTAAATATATTTACCAATTGGACTCTAATTTTCAGCGGTACATCGAAGCGTGGATCATCTCGTCATAATTCCAAGACACGCCAGTAAGTTAAAAAAATTTTTTTTTTTTTTTTGGCCTCACTTGACCCTATAATCATAATTCTATTTTTAGCGTCACGAAGAAGCGCAAGGGCAGTCGCCGTTCCGGTTCGAAAACGAAGTCGTAAGTTTTTATTTTATTTTCCATTTGACCTCATTTGACATTTTGAATTTCATTTAGCTGTGCACCTAAGCAAAAGACGCGTCGCTCAAAAGGGAAAAAACGCTCAAAGTCGTAAGTATTATTATTATGAAAATCAATCATGACCTAACACTTTATTATTAAAAGTGTTGGAAAGAGTCAAAGCCGTCGTCGTCGATCTCGGTCTCGTTCTCGTTCAAAGGCGTAAGTTTCTAGTTTTTTTTATATCACATGACCTTTCAATATAAGTCACATGTGTGCCTAAACTTGTCGATGGAAGTACTTCTGAAGAATATAATTTAATTCAGATGTACACCTGAGCACAAAGTTCGTGGGTCAAAGAAGTCAAAAGCGTAAGTTTATGACTATAAAATTCAAGTTCATTAGACTTTGATATTTTATTTATAGCCGTTCCTCAAAGCCACGACGCAGTCGCAGCTCCCGTTCAGCATCAAAGTCGTAACCTTTGAATTAAAAAAAAATTCTTTCAACATGACCTCATTTGATCTTTTAAATTTATTACAGATCTGGTGCAAAGGGAAAGAAAACTAGTCGTAATAAATCAAAGGCAACCTGGTAAGTTTATTATTTATTCTAAAAAATTCAAATTAATCACAATTTGACTTTGAAATTTCAATTTTAGCACTCCTAAGAAGCGGCGATCCTCTCGTCGTTCCCGCTCTGGGTCCAAACGGTAAGCTTGAAATTTTTTTAAATAATTGCTACAACTTGACCTCATTTGACCTTAAAATTTATAGTAGCGGTGGATCAAAAGGCAAAAAAACTTCCAGTAGTGGAAATTCAAAATCGTAAGTCTCTGTTATAAAAGTTCAAATTTTCTCTTAATTTAACTTTGGTATTTGAATTTCAGTGGTCAACGGAAACGGCGTTCCTCACGAATTGCTCAAGCCCGAGTTGGAAAAGGCGCCTCATGTAATCAATCCACAGATGATGTCAAGCGCTTGAAAGTATAAAATATAATGTTAATAATTAAAAAAATTTCATAATTGAAATTTCTTATTTGATAATTTGAAATAGTTGGAAACCAAGAAGGACGAGAAGAAACCAGGATCAAAAGAAGCTGGAAAGCGCAAAACTAACATTGGAAAGAAGAATAAAGGTGGAAAGAATGACCAATCCAAGGGCAAGGAATGCTAAAAACTCAATCACACACAAGAAACATAACTAACATCACTCTGAAACAATATAATATGAATGTAAACTAAGTTCAAAATTACATAAAGTCCATTAATTAAACCAATAAACTCATAATACATGAAACAAAATACTCCTTGTTATCATTTTCTAATAATTTAAGTAGAGTTAAAAATTTTGGGGTTAATGACCTCGTAGTTGTTAACAAGTTTGTAATATGTTAGTAAATAATCTTATAACAAGTGAATAACCTATTATAAGGTAATAATTTGATGAGTAACACGGTAAGAGGTCAATGACCTCATACATTTTTTTTCCTATAGAAAACATTTCTCACTATGGTTATATTTTTACTCTGCTCAATAAATTACTCTAATTGATGAAAACATGTTTTGAAAAAAAAGTC
>NIPM01000777.1:0-48792 GCA_002738285.1 Holacanthella duospinosa | reverse complement strand
TTATGCATTCAAGAAACTAAAACTCCTCGACCAATTAGAATAGAATTATGTTTCAAAAATTTTGTCCCATATACATAAAATGGGACAAAATTTTTGAAGCCTCGGTTATAATTCTAGAATATTAATGCATCATAGTGAAAATAGGTTAAGGAAGCAACCAAAATAGCAAGAATTATAACTAACAGATATTTTATGGATAGTAAAGTTGATAAATACATAACTTTATTTTCATTCTTACTATTTTATTCATTCAAGAAACTAAAATTTCTCGACCAATTAGAATAGAATTATGTTTCAAAAATATTATGCCAAATATTGAAAGCTAGAGTCGGAATCAACAATCTTACACCTAATAAATCCTCATGAATATATACCGAATCCACTACCTATTTAATCTTACTCCTAATACTGTTTTTAAACCTGTTTTCATTTAATCTATTTATACATAAAATAAAAATTATCTTTAAATTTGTTTGTTTTTATTTTTCAAAAAGAATAGAAACATCTTTCGAAAATTTTTTGCTATATGGGACAAAAATTTTGAAGCCTCGGTTATAATTCTTTCATATGTGACAAAATTTTTGAAACATAATTCTATTCTAATTGGTCGAGGAATTTTAGTTTCTTGAGTGAATAAAATAGTAAGAATGAAAATAAAGTTATGTATTTATCAACTTTACTATCCACAAAATATCTCTTAGCTATATTTCTTTCCATTTTAGTTGCTTCCTCAACCTATTTTCACTATGATGCATTAATATTCTAGAATTATAACCGAGGCTTCAAAAATTTTGTGCCATATTAGTGATCATAGTGAAAATAGGGTGAGGAAGCAACTAAAATGGAAAGAAACATAGCCAAGAGTTATTTTATGGATAGTAAAGTTGATAAATATTTGAATTTATTTTCATTCTTACTATTTTATGCATTCAAGAAACTAAAATTCCTCGACCAATTAGAAAAGAATTATGTTTCAAAAATTTTGTCCCATATGGCACAAAATTTTTGAAGCCTCGGTTATAATTCTAGAATATTAATGTATCATAGTGAAAATAGGTTGAGGAAGCAACTAAAATGCCAAGAAATATAGCTAAAAGATATTTTATGGATAGTAAATACATAAAGCTATTTTCATTCTTACTATTTTATGCATTCAAGAAACTAAAATTTCTCGACCAATTAGAATTGAATTATCTTTCAAAAATTTTCTCCCATATGGCACAAAATTTTTGAAGCCTCGGTTATAATTCTAGAATATTAATGTATCATAGTGAAAATAGGTTGAGGAAGCAACTAAAATGGCGAGAAATATAGCTAAGAGAAATTTTATGGATAGTAAAGTTGATAAATACATAAAGTTGTTTTTATTCTTACTATTTGGGAGAAAATTTTTGAAACATAATTCTATTCTAATTGGTCGAGGAATTTTAATTTCTTGAATGCATAAAATAGTAAGAATGAAAATAGCTTTATGTATTTACTATCCATAAAATATCTTTTAGCTATATTTCTTGGCATTTTAGTTGCTTCCTCAACCTATTTTCACTATGATACATTAATATTCTAGAATTATAACCGAGGCTTCAAAAATTTTGTGCCATTTTATGCATTCAAGAAACTAAAATTTCTCGACCAATTAGAATATAATTATGTTTCGAAAATTTTGTGCCATATGGGACAAAATTTTTGAAGCCTTAGTTATAATTCTAATAGAATTTTAATAAAAAAATGAAATTCAATAATAAATATTGTCGTAAAACAACAAAATATAAAGAGTAAAAATATATATGGCCATTTTGTCGTAAAAGGAACATTATTTTATTATTTAAAAATAAAATACTGAACAAGTTGTGATAAAGATTAAAGACTACTGTATTAGGTCATCGAATAATCGGATCCCTCAACCTGAATGTATATGCAGTCGGTAGGGTGCCACTATGCTCAAACGAGACTCTTAGTATTATAGGTTCCTACTCATTCGCTACAAACAGATGAACTTCCTAATGACAGAAAACTGGAAGTTTTTTACATCGAATCCATCACAGTACTTGTGATTTTACTTGGATTCGACTTCTATTTATACTTTTCGCACATAAAGAGTGGATAATTGGTTTGAAACCAATTATTGGAGCATTGATTATTCTGAAACAACTTAATAAGGATGCATAAAAGTACGGAGCATGATGAATTAAAATGCATAAAATTGCGGATACAACTTATAAGCATACATAAAGAAGCGATATTAATTAATAAGCATATATAGACGGTCTTAGGCTAACTAATAACAATGCATGAATATGCATAACTAATTATATTGAACTGAAACAAAAATTCATGCAAACAAATATTGACTTGAAACATGGTGGCTTGATGATTTTGAACAGAAACAAATTAATGCACCACTGTGCAAATGAAGAACCAACAAATAATTAAATGAAATTTATTAAGACCCAGCAAATAATGAATGGGGACGGGAACTAAAGAGAATGAATAGGACCCAGGCAAGATAACAGTCTTTCTTCCTATAAATAGGTTGTTGTTTCCAATGCCAAAATAAACCAAAAAAGAAAGATATTGTCTGTTCTGACATAAAAGCTTGAAAGGGCTTTTAAGAAAAAGTCAATTCAATTCTTCTGATTCACACTTCACAATTGCAAGAAATAAAATAAAAGAAGGTAGAGTATCTTTAGATAATTATTAGCGCTATGTTCCTTATAATAAAAGAAAATTAGATCAAGTTGTAGTGGGTAAAATAATTGAATATCTAAATAAGTATTCGAGGGAATCCCCGCATGAGAATGGTGTAAAATATTTGGAAAAATCAAAAAAAGAGATCTATAGATCATATATAAATGATGGTAATTTTAATATTACATATGGGACATTTATAAAATATTGTCCTAAAAGCTATAAAAAAGGTGAAAAGTGGACTGATGTTTGTGGAATTTGTGAGCTTAGTAAAAACATATTAAAAAGAAATTACTCATCATTAAGTGTTGAAGAAAAAGAGGAATTTATTAGAACCAAAGAAATATATCAAATGCATCGTCAGGTGGTAGAAAATCAAAAAGAACAATTTAATCTTCTAAAAGATAATTTAAGTGACAATTCCTGTATCCCTATACTTGACTATAAGGAAAATGTCAAGTAATCTTATGGTGGTCATGAATTTGGCCAGGACTTTTACGAAAAGAGACAGATTACATGTTTAGGTGCATGTTTAATCTTTAAAAATAATGGATCAGTGTTGAGACATTATATGAATCTATTATCGGAAATATTATCCCATGATTCACTATTTTCTTCTGAGGCTTTGGATCGTATAGTTGGCCATTTAAAGGGTTTAGGATACGAATTTGTCAATGTATTCACAGATTGTGGTCCTAATTTTAGGTCTAAAGAGTTCCTTTATAATGCGAGGAATTTATTTGATAAGTACAGTCTCAATATCTTCGTTAACTTTTTTTGTGAGCATCATGGTAAGAGTGACGTAGATGTAATGTTTGGTAAACTTAGCATGGCTTTTAAAACAATTGATTACAAATATGAAATCAATAATGTTTATGAGCTAAAAGAAGCATTTAGGAATGAATTTAAATTTAGGCACTGGAATAATGTATTCTTTGAGGTTTATGAAAGAAAATATAGATCAAAATTTATCAAAAAAATGAAACTTAATGGACTTTAAAAGATTATGTCATTCTTATTTATAAAAGGTTCTTGTTTCTTTTCTTATTTGACAAGAATTAATGAGGATTAGAAGGAATTTGAACCAAAAGATGAATCAAAAGAAGACACGAGAGAAACATTATATACACCTAAAACATGCTTTGCATCAAGAATTAAGAGGATTTTTAATAATATACATAAAATATTGAAAGCACAAGTCGTATAGTCGTAAAAGTCTGGAATATTTAGGGCTACTTATTTATGGCTTAGGGGCCGAGTACACTCTCCCTCTTGATATATTAATCCTGCATATTACACTATCTTTAAATTAACTTTCATTTTAAATTGTTGTATATTTATTATTTTTTAAAGAAATTTATAAATTATTATATTTTAAGTATTTATTAGCTTTTTTGTCTTCTCGAAAAGACTAGAACTATCTTTCGAAAATATTATCCCATATACGTAGAAAATTTTCATTTTTATCAACCAAAATATTAAAACTTTTCAACCATAATTCAAGAAATTATTCATTTGGAACAAAAATTTTGAAGCTTTGATTACAATTCCAAATAGAACTTTTGCAAAAAATGAATTTGATTATAAACATAAAGAAAAATACAATTTTATACAATAAAATATTTATAATTTAAAACAGTTTTTCTTAAAATTTATTGGATTTGTTTTGATATTTCTCAAGTTAATTCTTTGTCTTATGACTTGCTATTGTTCTTATTCGATAAAGATGAGTGAAGTCTAAAAGCAATTGAAAGCAAAAAAAAAACATAAATCATGTTTTATTAATCAAAATATACATAAAACATTGAAAGTTAGAGTCAGATAGTTGCTAGAATGTGGATTATTTAGGAGCACTTATATATGGCCGAGTACTACCTATTTAATCCTACTCCTTATCTGTTTTTAAACCTGTTTTCATTTAATCTATTTATACATAAAATCTTTGAAATTATTTTTAAATTAATTTGTTATCTTTCAAAAAGAATAGAAACATCTTTCGAAAATTTTTTGCCATTTTATCAACCAAACCAACTCATTCCTTCAAAAAGTTTCTTCCAAATTATAAATACCATTTGTAATAACTATATTTCCCCATAAATTGGAATTGTCTTTTATTTATTTCAAAAGGATCATTTGATATGCAATTTGTTGCTCAATCATAATAAAAAGAAAGATTAGAAAATGAGTTTTTAAAATAGATCAACAATTAATAAAAGCTATAATCAATGGCGATTTAAACGCAGTAAAGAATACTTTGAAAGATCCGGCAAGTCTATAAAGAGAAATTGAATCTATAAATTTGGATGTTATTGGTTATTTGATTTAAATATGATGTGGTTAGATTGCTTTGACTCCTTTTTTGTCTGTTGACAGTAGAGATGTACATTCGAATTAATTCAGTTCCAATTCCAGCCAAGTTCCAAACCCATCCAAATTTCAAGTGGCTCAAAAAGTTAAAATCATATTTATGCCAATATTTTTTATAATATCTAGTGACGAAATATAAATAATTTAATTTAAATAATCATCGAAATTTTTCGAATAAGTGCATAATAATTGAAGAACTTGGCAATCTACTGGACACCAGTAAACCTGCTTTCGAAAAAACTCTTTCACTTTCTGTTGATGAAGAGGCAACAGCAAATACTTAAACGCAAGATCTTTCATTACAGTAAATCCAGATGTTGCCCATAATTGTACCAAATCTAAATATTAAATAATTCTATAAACATACTAACAAACGCTGATTTTTCATTGAAACATATTCATCAAATTCGTCTTTTAATTCAACATCATCTTCGAAATCGTCGATCTTAAGCTTCTTTTTGGAAGAATCTTTTTCAACTTCGTCGATTATTGATTTTTTTATATCACTCTATATTAACCTAACTTGAAGCTTTGTTTCTTCGCAAAACCGCATAAGACGGGAGCTAAAAATAAATAAATTAAATAAACTGGGAAACTAAAAAGGAAGCGATGTAATGAATTTCTTCTATAATAAATTTCTCCTCAAAACAATAATGACGTTATCTACTAGAAAAATAAATTCACCATTTGGTTAGTTTTTCTTAAAATTATTCAAGTATTTCATAATCCTATATTTCCAAGATGCTACTTTAACAATTACAGAATTTTTACTAAAAGCATCAAAAGCATCTTTAAAAGGTCACAATAATGAAATGAGTTGAAATTCTATGTCTTTATTCGGCATTGGATACTTAATGTTGTGTTTCGTCTTTAAAAATTCTTCATTATCCCACTCATGAATCGATTTCGGCATTATATAATTGCTATTCCAGCGTGCCATGATACTTTGTTTCAAAGTTTTCTTCAATTCACTATTTCTCCCTGCTTTCTTCAAATATCTAACTATATCTTTCGCCATATTAATCGCTTTATTGATTTGAGAAATCATTTTCATAAATTTTTTATTAAATGTATGACTCAAGGATAAATTTAAATTATGACAGTTGCAAGGAAGCCAATGGCTAAATGCGTTTTTGATGTTTAACTATTATCTGTAATAAAATAGCCTTCATTCAATATCTGTTCTACATTTCCAAAGAAGCTTTTTAGATGTTTTTTCCAAGTTTTGCATACATTTAGCTGACAGGCTGCCTCGTCATGAGTTTTCCTACGTTTAAATAGAATGCTATTTTATATAAGACTGTTTTGTTTCACCAAAGATTTCCAAATTTTCTATGAACTCATTACGGCCTTTACCATACTGGTAGGGGTATGAGCTAAGTAAAGAATATCAATGGCTTGTGCTATATGTAACGAAAAACTTTTTACAGATCAATGTAGTACCATGCTTCCATATTAACACAACTATCATTTTACTTGAATCTGAAACTATAAAAAATTTCAAAATGGCAGAATTAAATGCTCGATATCATGTTCACAAAGAAGTTTAGAATCAATGGAATAAATTAGCAATTAAACTAAAACAAATGGTTTTTTGGCCTTACTGATTCTTTTTATAATGAAGGGTTAGACACGAAATGTCATTTTTTAAAGAAAATATACCTTTTTTGACTGACTTGATGGCTAATCGGGCGATTTGCGTCGATTTTTAAAATTACTAAAGGCTGGAATGGATATAATGAATTGAAAAATGATGAACTTATTTAAAATGGAAAAAAATGTCAAAAATTAAAATAAATATTTTATTAATAATTTTTTAAAATCATAGATCGAACAAGAAATAATTTCACTTTTATCTCTTAATGGCACTTACATCTTAATTCCACACAAACTACCTTCTATCGCATTTGTATAAACACCTGTTTCTTTATTAACGAATTCTTTCGAATGATTTACTACTCCATGTTCTGTATATTACTTTTTCAATTCATTATATCCTTTTCAGCCTTTCGTGATTTTAAAAATCGACACAAGTCGCCAGATGCTCTGACTTGATTTCTAATGGTGCTCAATTGGCTCCAAGAAGTAATAATGTGAGCATGAAAATATTCTTTTAGGAAAATAGTGTATTAGAATTAGAGATTAAGGGGATATAGTATTCTTTAACTGTAAAAATTATTTGCATTTAATAAGATACAGTAACACCTAGTTATATTTCAAGAATTTTTCAAAAGAGCCTATATGTAGAAAAGTTGTAAGGAAAATGAATGAACCTGATTATAATTCTGAAAATGATCCAATCTTTTTTTAAAAAGTAGGTATTCTCTAACTTTAGACTTTGATTTGATTATAATATACATTTAAGAACTTCTAATATATACTTATTTAAGTTCTCACTGTTAAAAAATAATCCAAAACATGAAAAATATTTGGATCAAGTGTTTTATAAGCCATGCAATAGACACAAGTATTTTATACGCCATATAAATTAAAACAAATAAAAGAAAACAAGATTGTTTATTACACTCTTAGAAGGCCGACTAAGCATAAAAGAACTCTTCCCCGCATATTATCCTTCCAGACAAATTCATTTAACAATAGAGGGAGCTTATCCGCTCTGCTACCTTTCATACCCTTAATTTTTTGCTTTTGCCGAGCCCAGTATGATTCAATGTTCTGTGTATGGACACCTGTGCTTGGATCAACAAAGTGAATTGAATGATTTACAGTTCTATGCTCAAAGCCTAATTTTTCTTGTATTCGCCTGTAAGCCGCCCATTCATCACTGTAAATTATTGTTCCGGGCCTACACACTTTTTTAATTATTTCAAGAAGAGTCTCTGTAGAGCGATTAGAGACAACTTCCATATAACCCTTTGCAGGTGTGAAACTTGTGTCCACTATTCAGAACACCCAAGTTTGTTCCCTAGCAACACGCCATGATGGTATTTTTGTTTGTGACACATTAAAGTTTCTGGCTTGGAACATTTTGTATTAAAGCAAACCCAAAATACTTTATCAATAACATCCCGCTTAAATCTTTCACCCATATTCAAACTGCAATGTGGGCAAGCTATAAATGTTTTTAGAAGATTCTTCATTCTAAGAAGGGCAATTACTTTGGATATAGTCATTCTCCTAACCTCCAGAAGTTTCTCCATTCTTGAAGTTCTGTTTACCATGAGGGCGAAAAATAATTTACAAGTTTTTTATACGCCATTTTATGGCGTATAAAAAACTTGATCCTAAATTTTAAGGGATTTAGCTCTGAGAATTTATTGAAAGATATCAGTATTTTAATATTAGCAGAGCATTGGTTCTCACAGTATCACTTCTACCAATCTTCAAGCTATTATCACTCCTGTTCTAAGTTTATTAGATGTGTTCTTCCATTTAATAGAGGCCTAGGTGGGCTGATGTTATTTCTCAAAGATGAAATAAGGCCATTTTTTCAAAATTTGAAAATCTCTTCCATCACCATATGAAAATTATTCTCAAGAATGGACTATCAATTACTGGCTTTTATACTCCAACATCTTTGCCTTTTGATGAGTTTATACAAGTCTTTAAAGACATTGGTAATACAGATATTCTAATGGGCGATATTAAGTTCAGATTAAATCAGTTGGATATAAAGGCAAAATCTGATCACCCACTCGTTCAGATCTCAATCAATCCAGATTATTATGATGCAAAAATGAAATTATTTTATACAAAGTCAAAAAGATTGAATCTTGGATTATTAAAAAACAAAACAACTCAATATTTGGTCAAAAAAGTCATGATCCAGGAAGTGGCTTTTATATCTGGTGCTTCAACTTTTTATGAAATTATAAATGACGTGAATAGATATGACGAAATGTTGTATAATATGGTCAATCAAGTCTTAAAGAAAATTGTTGGATACAAGTCTACTTATAAAACTAGATTAGATGATGTCACTTCTGTAAAATCATTGGATTCTTTAAATGAATCAATCAACAAGAAATTTCAGTTATTAAAGAGATCCAAGACATTTACAGAAATCAAGCCATACTTTGAAGGAGGAAATGTTCATATGGATACTATGCTGTATTATAGATCCATTTTTAGTAAAGAAAAATCATCTTTATATGAAGCTGAATTAGAAAAAGTCGAAAATATTCCTAATAAGTTACCAGATTTCAACAAATTATGTAATTTAGATCAATTATAATGAAATATCCAAATAATAAATCACCTGGATTAGATGGAATTACAAAGGAAATCATAATTCTATTTTTGGATACTCCTTATTTGAATCATATTCTTGGATTATACAATTTGTGTCTTACAACTGCTCAGACTCCTATAAGATGGAATAAATCAATAGTGCATCCAATTCCAAAATCATCAGAATCCAAGCATATAAATGAATTTAGACCTATATCTTTGACAATTTTCTTTAGAAGAATATTTGAGCTGATTTTGAAAGAAACAATCTTTACTAATCAATTTATCAATCAACACCTTCATCCACTTCAAACTGGGTTTAGATCGAATTATAACGCATCAACTCAAGTGATTTACTTGAATGATATGAATCGAATCAAGAAGAATATGATTAAAGTATTTATTAATTTCAAGAATGCTTATGATTTTGTTACAATAGAAATATTACATCTGAAGCTACATTCAATTTTGGATAAGAATTCCCTAACCATTATCAAGTCTTTATTCTTAAATGGAAGTCTCTGTGTCAAGGTAAATGGAAAAAGAACTAGTTTTATCAATAGAACAAATGGCTTACTTCAAGGCTCAATTCTAAGCCCAATCTTGTTCAATTTTTATATTAATGATTTGTGTTTTGAGCTTAACAGGTCTGGTAAATTATTTAGGTCAGTATTATATGCCGATGATCTGGTAATTATAGGTGATAATATTAAAGAAATGAATGATAAAATGTTTTACTTGAATAACTGGTGCAAGATCAATGGAATTACAGTCAACTTGGAAAAATCTGGAGTTATAGGATCGAATCAAATCAAGTTCAATAATGAACTCATACCTGAGACTGATATTTACAAATATTTAGGTATTTGGTTCAATAATGACGGAATCATAATTGAAGACACTTTTAGGGTCATAAGTGAGAAAGTGGATGGAATTAGCAAACTAACTTCTATCATCAGCATTTTTCAAAGTCAGCAGGAAAAAGTCCATATATTACCATATTTAAACATGTATATGCCTCTGTTCTTCTTCAAATTACTTCGATCAGGTGAATATATAAGCTCATATTCAGGTGAAATCAAGAATTTGAACAAGAAACTAGTCAACTGGATTTATGGAACTAATAGCCGGAAATATAATATTTTATTATCTATGGCAGGTCTCTTAAATGTGACATATTTAATGCACTATATTTCAATTATGTTCAAGTACTCTTTTATGAATATGATTTCCTCTCATCCGATCAATAATGTGACTAACACATTGAGCCAGTGCGGTGTTTTTGATAAGAGTGTTTGTCTTACAAGATTCAGAACTATAAGGTGGCATCTTTTGATAAAGTCTTCTGTACTCTTCCTAGGAATGAATTCAGCAAAAGGCTCAAGGAATGCAAGACTGATAAGCTCAATAAAGGAGTTTGGTGCAAATACATTAATCCTAGATTGGCTAAGAAATGGATCCTGTCCTGAAAATAAAAGAATCATATCTAAGAAATAAATTGATCAATTGGAGAAGAAGTCATACTTATTACAATTATGTGATTAAGGGAAGCGATATCAGGTTCTCTAGGTACTCCTTTAATAAATTTCTGTATCCTGAAATTGAATATAAGCTTAATATCTACTTTATTCACAGTTTTCTGATGTTTTTAGACCTGTGAAGAATTACACGATAATTGATCATCTCATCAACATCAAAGAGTATAAGTTTGCCCTTGATATAATATCAAGTTTGAGACACTTTCTCTCTTTACGTTAAAATAAAATATCTTATCATATTTAATCTCATTTAATTACTGATTTCGGTGATGAAATCAATTCTCATACAAAGTTCCATATAATAAATTGCACAGGTATCAGCTATTTTTTATTACTTTATTTTATGGTTGAATAATTTCAAGATTTTTTTCATGTGACTTATCTAAACCCAAACCCAATTTATTGCACAGTATTTAGATAAGATATCTTTGGTTGAAAAAATTATACACATAAAAAGTATATAAAGGTCCTTTACTCTCTACAAATAACCAGAATATCGGGCTCGGAAAAAAAGAAGAATATCGGGCTTGGTAATGAAGGAGCCTTTAAGGAATCAAGGCTTTATAAGCCCCATGACGAGACATCGAATCCTTCCAAGAATAAAATCGCTCATTGGCACTATTGGAGAATGATTGTTATAGAATTCTTTTGGTCTCTCCTGATCCTGTCAGTTCTTAACACTGGTGTCCAGTTGGTTTAAGGTTCTTCATGCTCATTTTCAAAGTTGTCTTTGACATTATTTCCGTTCTGTTCTCCGTTTTCTGGATATATACTATGGCTCTCTGTATCATTTCTCTTGACTTGGTTGATTCATTTCTCTGGTTTTGTTACTTTCTTCTTCTTTGGTTCTATGACTCTCTGTATCTCTGTTCTTGGATTTGTCCCCTTCTTCTTTGGTTCTATGGCTCTCTGGATCATTTCTTTTGATTTTGTTAGATCCTTTCCTCTTGGATTGGTTTCCTTCTTCTTTGGTATATGGCTCTCTGGATCTTTTCACTTGGTTTGGTTGGTCCATTCCTCTTGGATTGGTTCACTTCATCTTCTTTGGTTATATGGCTCTCTGGATCTATTCTCTTGGTTTTGTTGATCCTTTTCTCCGGTTTGATTTCTTTCCTAGTATGGTTCTTTTCTTAGGGGATGGGCTTTTTCTCTTGGTTTGGTTCCCTTCTTTTTTGTTCTTTTCTCCTACTTGGATTGGATTTTTTTCTCTCTTGTTCTGGTTTGGTTCTCCTCAAGTTTACAGGCTCCTCTCTTTCTTTGGTTGAGAAATATCTTCATTGTTCTTACCTGGATATCTTGGGATATTGACAGTATGTCGGAATGAGGACATCATTAAGGTATTATCTTTCTTATTAGATTCTTCGATTTATAGCTGTCCATTTACCTCGTTGTATTGGTAGCTTTTATTATCGTGATTCTTGCATATTTGGATAACTTTCTTTAATGAATAATTTCTTTCTTGCATCTTCAAATTTTGTTTGATCTGCTTGTATTGACTTTACTGCGACTTATTCTTTCTCATACTTTAATAATCTTCATTTTATCCTGGATTTGAGCTTTTTGTATATTAACTAGTCTCTTTATGGCTTGGTATGCTTCTCTCTTTTTCTCCTGGTCTAGTTTGATCAGGTTCTTTTTTCCCCTTTTTTGGTTAGCTTTTTTCTCTACTCTTGGTTTGTTTATTCTCTCTTGGCTTGATTCAACTCTTTTCTTTTTGTCGGGAATTATTCTTTTTCTGGTTTTAGTATGCCCCTTTCCCCTCTCCTCTTTTCTTTCTTTTTTCTTTGGTGAGAAATATCTTCATTGCTCTTTTATCTTACATTTGAGCTTGTTGTATATCTTCTAGTCTCTTATAGTAAGAGCGACTATCATGGGATGGCATAGAGTATAGTACATGGCGTCGTACCCTCTGACACACTCGACCAACCGGCATATGTAGGTGATTGATTGTGGGAGGTAGACAGGTAGAATGGCTATAATAGCTTCCTTGCATGTACTATGATGCCTTCATGGTTAATACCATGACTGCCTGAGGATTTCCATTACAGTTTGAGCGCAGCAGTTTAAGGACTGCTTGCGATTAGAGTTTTGCAAGGTTTTTCCTCTTATCCCTATATCTGGTGTATATCTATTCTCCTCCTTCGGCTATGTTCGGGCTTACCTTCACACCCGTTATTAAAGGACACGGAAGTTAGTTTTTCTTCTTTTTAATAAACTCGATTTCAAACCAAACCCAGATACAAGTATACTTGGAAGTTAAAACTCGATCTTTCTAACAGAATTTGTTCAAGTTTATCGATATGCCTGAAATGAATTTTTATATATGGTGTGGTCCCTTATTCTTGTCCAATTTTATAAATTTAAATACAGACACATTATGTGATTTTTGAAACACAAAATCACGCATTAAATAAACTTTTAATAACCCTTATTTTTAAAGAATGAGAACGATTGAAAATCAAAACAGGCCAAATGCAACCCTCCACTATTAACGAAAATATTGATTTTAAAAAGACGATTTAAAGAATAAGTACAAAAACTATACATAAGTCTGTAGAAGAAATAGGTACTTCTATTTATAAAAAAGTCCTACTAAAATAAGCAGTTCTAAAGTCAAAAAGAAAATGTCAAAATGTCTTTCCACATATTTCGAGGAGAAATGTATATAAACATTTTAAAAATTAAAATTAAAAATAAACATTAAATTAAATATATTTTATATGTATATCGTTTATTTTTAAAATTAATATTACGCTTGTTATATATTCAATGCCATTTTGCGAGATTGGTTAATAAAATCACTATGGCTACTTTTAAAGCAAAGATCAAGTTGTAGGGTTACTCAAGCTGATTTTCAAATGTTGAACAAGACCCTTTACTGAGGTGCGCATAGGAAAGCAAACTCTGTGCTGTCTATTTAAAATGTAAATCAATTATTTATAAGAGGTTGTATGTTATATTTCTGATCTAAAGAGAGTTGATAAGGTTAATTTTATAAGAGACTTAACACTCGATGCACTTGCGAATAATGAAGCAACAAGAGCGATTTTATCAGCTATTAAATAGCAGTTGAATTATCCACAAAGTCAATATTTGGAATTCAGAGCTAAAAATGTTCTGTTTGGTGCTGAATTGACGCTTGCACACATGTTCAAGTGCTATCTGAACCTAGTATCATATCAATCCACTAATGTTCGAACCCCGGCTTTTCAAAAAGCATGACTATTTGATTATCAGAGTTGTGTTTATCTTTGTAATCATTGGTGGGCCTGGTTTTGGAAAGTTATAAATAAACTTGACCTCCAAATTTGCATACATTGTTTTGGAATTCATCACATTGTGATCATTAAACTCAACTTTTCAAATGACCAAGCCAGGAATGGAATATTCAATAGAAGAGCTATTGAAGTTGAGACACAATGAAAAGGGCAAGAATTTGCCTTCTATGGACTATTGGAAAAAGTATAATCTCCCAATTACTATTGTTTTTAAATTTAGACAAGGGTTAATCGGTAGAATTGAATACAAGTATCCTCCCACACTCTAACCTACTTTTCTAGGAATTATAATAATAAAAGATACCAAAAATACAATAGTAAACCAAATACTGAGATTAAAAGTCCTACTCAAGTATAATCTTCCTTTTTAACTCCCTTGTAGAAAAATATATCGCCAATACTTAATGAAGATTTGATACCCAAAGAAGCCGAATTAATAATTAATAAGAGTAGAAGTATAGGGGAAAGCAAGTTCAAATCCTTTTTTGATAAACCGAAATGCCGCAAAGAGGATGGGATAGTAGATAAATTGTTCATGGAAATCGATGGCTCTTTTTCTGAGGATCTTTTATCGCCTAAGAAACACACCAAATCGACTTCTAAAGAGGAGAATGGTGACAAGGTTGATTTGGATGCCTTATTTTCCAACTCAATTAAATTAGACGACAAACCTAATTTAGCGCAAATGAATGAAAATAATGAGCCCAAGAAAAATGACAAGCACATTTATAAAAGTGTATCTATAGATGAATTATTTGGCATCGAAACAGAATCCATAAAAGAGTCGTCATTATTATCGGAATTGCTGCCTAATCTGAACTCCCAAGCTCAATCCCAAGAACCTGTTTATTCGCGCTTAAAGACTACACCTAAGATTGTAGAGCAGACTAGTAAGAAAAGGGAATATAAAGGCTTGTTTATGCCTAATTCTGTCTTGATTGCTAAGAAAAAATAAAATCAGTTTACTTGAAATCTATCGATCGTTATCTTTATACCATATTTGAGCTTGAAAACTAACTTTATCCATCTTGTATACTTTGGCCTGAAAGACTTCATTTTGTGTAGCTATTGAATTCTAAATACAAAGCGAAAGTGATTAGATAAAATGCATCCAATGAATGTAAAAAAGTAATTTAAATACAAAATTACGACAGCCTTTCTATTTAGTCACCGTCCAAACCCAACTGTTTATCTATGGAAATGAAGACGTCGAATACGGACAAAATGAATAATTTAAATTTTCCTTATTTATTAAATAATGGATGTTTGATCAATAAGTCATTTATCTAATATTAAATGCTCTTTGAGATTATATCGATTTTAATAATTCCTTAATTGAAAGTTGATAAATGAAGAAACTTATTGAAGTGTCTTTAGTATCAGAACTAGTAATAAGGAAATTATATATCATTTGATCTATGAATGAATTATATAAAGTGTTGCTAAAGGATGTATACAAATGATAGCGACTGCATTCAAACAAAAATAACATTGAATATGTAAAATGTAGAATAAAATGGACTATTCTGGAAACATCTGGAAGTTTTAAATCATTAAGTGTAATTTATTTAGTTTTGGGATTTCCATTTTTAAAGATGAGATACCAAATGATGAAGAGTATGCAAAACGAGTAATTTCCTATTACGAAAAGATAGCGAAAAAGCCAAAGTTGGAAACAGTCAAGCACTTTAAAAATAATGGGAAAACAAACAGTGCCATATACAAGATAATTAGCAGGTATGAATCTACAAATATAATTGGTCATCGTAAATCTACTGGTCGTCCTGTTACAGTAGGAACCGAAAAAATGAAAAATGACATCTCAAAAATTTATGATAAATATCCATCTACTTCTGTATCTGCCGCAGCTAAGAAACTTAAAATAAAACGTTCTACCTTGTCTAAAATCAAAGTAAAGAAACTTGATATTAGAGCATATACTAAGAAAAAAGCACCGAAGTACATAAAAAATCAGAAGAGAGCAAAGTCTGAATGCAGATTTGTGTACAAAAAACATTCCATAAGATACTCATTATTGATGATGAGACTTATTTACCATGGGACCCTAAAGAAGTGCCAGGAAGGAGATTTTCCCATGCATCAGATCCTAAAAAAGTGGATTCTTATGAAAAAGTACAGCCCAAAGTAAAATCTTCAAGAAAGTCTTGATTTGGCAAGCTATGGGTGAAAACAGAAATGTGTCTGAACCGTTTCTTTATGAAGGTAATATCTCTATAAAGGTGTACCTAGAAAACTTATAAAAGCACAATTGATACCCTTTATCGAGAAGTATTATAACTGCAGTAATGTTATTTTCTGGCCTGACATGGCCAGCCCACATTATGGCAATAAAGTATTAGCTCATCTAGGTGAATACAATGTTGAAATTATAGGAAAACAAAAGAATGCCCCCAACGTACCTCAGACACGAGGAATAGAGCGCTTTTGGGCACTGTGTAAAGCAAAGTATTCCAAACGACAAAAACCACCTAAGTCTCTAAGAGGACTTGTAACTGTATGGCGCAATATAAGCAAAAAAGTAGCAGATAAGTTAGGAAAAAATGTAATGGACAGTGCTTTAAAAACCCTCAGAAATATTGGGTATAAAGGACTCGAGGAGTATAAATTAGATTGATATAGCTTAAGCTATCTATATTTATTGCTTGATTTAATAAATTAAACTATAAAATAATAATTTAAATTATCATTGAATTAGTCGCTAAGATTAGCATACACCCTTTAATATAAAGTATAGAGAAAAACTTTATTAAAATAAAATAAAAGGATCGACTAAATAACAAGAGATGATTTGTACAAATAATACATTTAGACCATTTCCTGATTCTTTATTCTGCTTTGCATTAGGGTCTGTACCTTTATCTGCATCAACTTGGTCTTGATTGTCTGTAGATTCCACAAGCCCACCAAAGTTTGAATTACCCAATTCTTGATCTTCAGTTTTCTGGTTCTGGTCTTTGATCTTAGCTGGAGGATTAAAAACTTCAGGGTTAGTTGAGGTGTTATCACAATTATTTCCAAAAAATAAACCGTCTTTTTCGATAAATGCCTTTTGTTTTTGTGTCAATTTTTTGCAATTGCTTTTTAACTTCGATCTGTACTCTTCAATCTTGATCAACTCGCTCAGCTGTTCTTTGATCAAATATCGTAACGAATCGAGTGGTAGATGTGGGAAGAGCATGGATACTTCTTTAGTTGTAAGATTTTCAATGTAATTTTGATCCAATGACTCTGCGTTCAATAGAGGTAGATAATGCATTAATCCAGATTGGAAAATATCGAAATCTACAGGTGGATTCTTAATATAATTTACCAAAAAGTTTTTGTTCTGCTTTCTCAAATCCACCTTTCTTAGTTTAGTGATTGAATTAAAGTACATTAAAGCAGTGCCTTCTTTTATAAATGTGAGCACAGATATTCCATTTCGTTCAAATTTATAACGTATATTGCCAGTAAATTTCAATTCGGTAGTTTTTTCAAATGATTGATCAATAACGCCCAGAGGGAGAAGGGGTTGATCGTTCAAGGTAGAAATTTCGATTTTAATACCATGATTATGAATCGGATCAACTATAAATTGTATCAAATGCCCCTTATAAGTGATTTCAACTTGATATATTGCCACTTTATTCTTCGTTCTTTCGCCAATTTTAATTATTTTCACCTTTGATCCTTCATCAATAGAAAATATTTGATCGTAAGCTTGATATTCGAAGGAATCATATTATATAGGTAATGGTACAAAGCCCCATTCTTTATCTGATATTTTGCTTACATCTGTGGAAGCTAAATAACTTTTGGGGTGTTCTTTGTTACATACTTTGATCTTATTTGAGTCACAAAGTCTCCTGGAAGTACAATAGAGCAAATCTGATCATTATACCCAAGTTTGGTTAACCAATCAACTATAGTTTTAGTAACCCTCACTTTCTTTTGTCATTTTTCTACTTTGATAAAAGTTTCTTGCTGAATTTCTTTCAAAAAACTGTCTTGGCTTGATATGTTAGTTAGTAGGAGTGCGAGTTTCATTTACACTAAGATAATTTTTCTTATGGTCTATTTTACTCAGGCTTTTATGGACAATTGAAGAATAAATCGAATATTCCAGACATGTCAAATTGATTTGAAACACATGAAGTCGAGAATTTCATCATTTAAATTACTAATGTGTTCTCTATTGTTTTGTAAGTCATTATTTCGTTCATTCTTATTTCACTCATGTGGATTTGTAAGCCTATACATGCGAAAAATAGTTTCAAATATAATTCAAGTATAATTTTTCTAACCAGAATTTTATATTTTAATTATTATCAGACAATTATGTTTTCTATTCTCTTTAGAGTTGCATCTGTAAATGAACAATGTTATCCTGGCCAAGATGTCATATATGGCACTTTATCTTCGTTCAGAGTAGTCCCCATTTTACTTATTAAATAATTGGTTGATTAAATGTGAGAATAATCTAGATTCATTAAAAATTTGGTTGAATTAAGAAGAGAATCAAAAAAGGACTACTCTGAACGAAAATAAAGTGCCATATTACGCCGTTTTACGCAAAAAGGTAAGCGAATTTTAATTAATAATAAATATGCAAATTAATATCTAGTGCTAAGATTTATATGTAATATTTTCTATAAATTAAGCTTTATTTTTAAAGCATATTTGTTTAAATTACTATAATATATAACTTCCAAAAATTCAATAACCGATAAAGAACGTGTATTTATCAAATTTGGAGTAATTCTAGGCCACAGTTCGGGAATAATACATAAAGAATTGGTTAAATGATAGGAGAAAAGGTCTATAAATATAATACAGTGAAAAATATGGTTTCCAAGTTTAATAAGGGCCAAAATTGCGTTGAAGACACTAGAGGAGGCGATACAAGTAATCATTTAATAAAAGAAAATACAATTAAGAAAATTAAAGAATATCTTGCTCAAAGTAGAGCCTGGTCATGCCTCGAACTTTCCATATTAGTAAATTGTAGCAAAGCTACTGTTTATCGGTATTCAACAGAAGATTTACAAATGAAGAACTTATTGAGCAAATGGGTTCCTCATTTTCTCACACAGGAACAAAGAGAACATAGAGTATTAGCATGTAGATATAATTTGGAGAAGTTATCAAAACAAAAAACCCTAATAAACAGAACATTGTCTATAGATGAAACTTGGCTTACTTTATATATGCAACCTCAGTGTGACCAGTCTCGATTTTGGAGAACTAAGGACGAAAGCCCACCACAAATTGTAGCACAATCAAACTATCAGAGAAAATGAATGCTTATACTAGCAATGGATTATAATGGTGTTGCATATTGGAAGCTTTGTACACCTAAAGAGACGGTAACTTCAGAAGTCTATATAGACTTTATTAATGAGTTTTTACTAAAATGGCTACCTGATAAGAAATTCACCTATCCTATGGTTTTACAGGATAATGCAAGACCTCATAAATTAAAGCTTGTAATGGATTTTTTTGATGATAAAAAAATCCGCACTTGGTACCATCCTCCATATAGTCCAGATATAAGTCCACCTGATTTTAATTGTTTTGGTAAATTAAAGAGAAAGTTAAAAGAAAATGATTATGACAATTGGGAAGAGTTGGAATTACAACTAAAGAGTATTATCTAGGAACTTAATATAAAAGGTCATATGAATGGTATTCAGCAGCTAGCTGAAAGATGGAGCGATGTAATAAAAGTAGAAGGTTCATATATATAAGTTTCATCTTTTTATATCTCATAATAAATTTTTTATTTGAATTTTTTCCTTTACCTCTTTGCGTGAAACGGCGTAATATACGAAATAAATTTCATTACAAAGTATTATGAGTCAATAGGTTTCCACAAGTTAAAATCTCTATTTAGTTTAAACTTATATAAACGTTTTGAATTTCTTGGTGGAGTTTATTAAATCAACTAATGTCTATTTATATATTGACAACTTTATTTATCACAACATTTGAATCGTAAACTCTCATCAATTATGTTCATACTCTCGTCACTTCGCGAATTTGTATCACTTTTACATCAATATTGATCTGTTGACTCATCAATTGAAGTAAACTCCATATGATTGGAACGTGCACAAATCAACGGACTTAAATAATCAAATAGCATTTCGAAAGTTTAAGAGACTAAAAACAATTTTTTAAAGATATATTAAAGCGAATAAAAATACAAGATTAGCAAGCACGAGAAAAATTAGACGGAAACAGCCCAGAAGCTAAAGAACTGTGATCATTAGGAGAATTAAATAAATAACCAAACCACCAACCATCATCAAACCGTTTCACAACTTCAACAAATTGACCTTTCTTAACAGATATCTCTTCTACATCTTGAGCTGCATAATCAAACGTGATTTCAACCCAAAACGGCTTCTCTGCTACAATATCGTGCTTCTCTATTAGCTCGTGATGGTTTTCATCTATAGATTGCTCATGATGAATACTAATAGCAGAATCCGAATTAGTGTCCAACAAACTGGAAGACGTTGATGCAGGTCTAACAGAGGAAGTAGGTTCTTTAATAGGAATATTCTTTCTACGATTCAATTTGAACAATCTATTCAGCGTGCCTTCTTCCTTCTCGTCAATCTTGAAGAACAAATCTGCAAAATCATCTCTAATTACTACGTTTGAGCCATTAAACATTAGATTCTTTTTCAGATATAAAGGCGCTTCGCCCTGACCGCTATTGGTGCAATAAGAATGGATATCTAGTTTCGAATCCATCTTAGGGAACCCAGCTTCTAATTGCTTCACTAATCCTAATTCCGAAGTCAAAACTTGGTTAATTAAGAGGGCGAATTTCTCAAATATAATGTTAAAGAAAGTGTGACGTTCCATTTCAATTTTTTGGTACATATTGGATGCATTAATCCATTGAATATTCCATCTATCCTTCAAAGATTGTAATTCCTTTTCTTCTTTACTTAAACTTAATTCCAATTGAATAATCTTATCCACCCTACCTTGTATCTTACTATATTCTTTCCGATCCGAAGTCGGTGTTGTGAGCTCAGATGGTGATATTTTATTACGTTCACTATTCAGTTTCGATTGTAACCTTTGAACTTGTGATTTCTGAGTTTGTAATTTCTTCTTCTCTTTCTCCATCAAATGTTCCATCTTCTTTCGATGCTCTTTGTGATATTGAAGGAACTTAGTTGTTGGATTCGTAATATTATTTTTCAAATCCTTCACTAAGTTCAAATGTAATTCTTTAGAGGCTATGAAAAATTGAGTAAAATTGCCTAAATTCAAATCCAAGGTAGGATAATCTGATTTAGTGTTTTGATGTTGGATTAATTTGTTGATTCTTTTGATATATTCTTCTTCCATATTTATTCTGGAATGAAATATTTCTTTAATTTCGTTCGTTCTCAACTTTACATACTTCATATGACGCGATAGCACTTCATACCCTTCTTCGCCCTAAACATATTAATATTAATTTGTAGATACCCAAAAGTGATTATTAAAATTGCGATATTCAACGGTCATCTCAAATTAAAAGTTGAATATCTGGTTTTCATAAGCCCAGTTTTATACAGTTAAATTTGGTTGAAAATAGTTGAGAATATGTATAATGTGATATTTATAGACTTAAGGAGTAAAATCATTAAGGCGTTTCAAATAATGAAAGACTAATAAAATAAAGCCATAAAAAGCCAACAAATAATTGTCTTAGATAAGATCTAAAATGAAATATGCATTATATGATATCATTAAAGCGTCTTCAATCAACTCAATAATCAAAGTGTTCCACTTAATTCTAACTTTAAAAGCTATCGTTTATTTTTTCTTGGCTAGTAAAATGAAACTATCTTATTATGTTTATGAGAGCCGTTGACGTTTCAGGGTAAACAAACAACCGGTTTCACTTGGCAAGGATGTAAATATGGGACAATATTTTTGAAGCCTCGGTTATAATTCTTTCATATTAGTGCATCATAGTGAAAATAGGTCGAGGAAGCAACTAAAATGGCAAGAAATATAGCTAAGAGTTATTTTATGGATAGTAAATACATAAATTTATTTTCATTCTTACTATTTTATGCATTCAAGAAACTAAAAGTCCTCGACTAATTAGAATATAATTATGTTTCAAAAATTTTGTCCCATATGATGTTATAAAAATTATGAACATTATTACATATATCCTCTAAATAAGCTTTACAGTAAATTCTTTATTATCTGAAACCTTCTTTTAGATCTCATTTTGTTAAGATAAGTAAAACTCGAGAATTTATGTAGCATCAATTTACTGCAAAAAATATCTCGATTTTCCAAATAAATAATGTTTGGATAAGCAAGATTCCGGAAATTCTAGTGTCGGATAATTGAGAGATTACTGTATTAACATTTGATAAGATTATTATTTCCATTCAACTCTTGATTGTTTTACCTTTGGGACACATTTAGGATAAGCAAGAGTTCATAAGATCAAGAGTCTACTGTATAATTTTATATTCATTTTTGTCCTATTTTTCATTTTTGTGACGCTACCCTGTAATCTAAATTAACTACGAAAAATAAACACGAATGATTATATTTAGCAGTTTAAAAGAAATTCAATATTGCAACTTAAGATTCACCGTTAAATAAAGTGTTTAAAAACTAAACATGTGGCTAACATGTTAAATTTGATTTTGAACAGTTATAATTCGTGAAAACGAAATTGAGAACTAATTATGACAAATATTCAATTGGCCTATCAATTTATTGTTTTTTGTGTAGTTTAAAATTTCCAAAGTCAAGTTTCATAAATGAGTTGGTTGAAAATGACCAAAAAATGCTTTGAGGGAAAAGGACATATTTTAGAAAGGTAGGCTAAGTTTAATAAAAAATATCTTACTTCCTTGAAAATTAGAACACAGCTTTTAACCTTTCTTTTCATTGCTGGAATAGAAGAATCAGGATACGTATTAGGGTGTCCAAGAAAATGTGGCGGTGGAATTTTTCTCCACACCTCGTTTAAAGTGTAATGAATTGAAACCAAAATTGATTATATATAATAGAGATACAATTTATTTATAAATAATACACACAGCTTTATTTTTTTCAAAATGAATTTTAAAGAAGAATTGATTGAATCATTTAGTGCTCAAGATCAGCGTATAATTATTAAATATTTAACTCTACATGGTAAATGCCCTTTTCAAATCCAACGAGAATTAAAGAATACTTTAGGTAATAGTGCAATGTCTCTGAAAACAGTTGATAGATGGCAATCAAGGTTTAAGAAAGGAGAGATATCGATAGAAGAAGCTCGCGGAAGGCCATCTGAAAAAAGTGATGAAAAATTAGAACGTATTGAAGCTGTTAAAGGAATTTTATTGGAAAACAAAGCTGTAAGTGTGAGGCTAATTAGTGAGCGTTTGGATATCACCAAATCATTAGTGCATCTAATTTTAACTGATTATCTAAAGTTGAGTAAGCGACATTGTCGCTATATACCAATGGAATTGAACGCAGACCAGAAGGATCACAGGGTTCAGGCTTGTATATTTAACCTCTCTAATTATAGTAAGACTAAAGAAAAGCTGAAAAGAACTCTAACTTTTGATGAAACATGGGTTGGTTTGTACATGGCGCCACAGAAGGATCAACTGATGTCCTGGCTAGATCCTGGTGAAAAGGGTCCACAAGTGGCAATGAACAAACGATATGGAGATAAAAGAATGTTGCTTTTAGCAATGGACTACAATGGTATCGCTTTTTATCATTTGTGTAGCGAAAAAGAAATATGAATGCTGAGCGCTTAAAATCGAATTTAAGCGAAAAAATTCCTATATGGTTAAGCACTAAAAGGCTTTCTAAGCCTATAATTTTGATGGATAATGCAAGACCACACAAGGCTAAACTCTTACAGGACTTTTTAGTAGATAAGCAAATCGACCAATGGTATCAACCACCATATTCTCCCGATATTTCGCCATGTGATTATGATTTTTTGGACCTCTTAAACGTGAGCTTCGTGGTGTGCAGTTTGAAACTTGGCCGGTGTTCGAAAGTTGGCTAAAAATGGCGGTTATAAAAGGAATGAATCGAGGGCTGTATAGTGGTGTTCAAAGACTGCCTGAGCGCTGGAAAAGTGTCATTGACAATGAGGGGAACTACACTTAATTATACTAAAATTTGTTAATTTCTACAAAGTATTTTTTGATATATAACAAAAAGTTTTTACTCCACATTTTCTTGGACACCCTAATATTTATTTTAATCATCTTTGATTTATTATTTAAAAAGCTATTTATTAAAATGTTTGTTGCAAAATTCGTGGCTTAAACTAGTATAAAGTATTATTAGATGATTTGAGGGCTTAAAGATAAAACTTTAGAGAATTTAATAAAAATTATATTACTCTATTTATAGAGAAATAATATCCTTGTTTAATGATATTCATTTTGTTTTGATAAACACTCCTTAATTGGAAGTATAACAACAAACATTGGAAAAGCATATTACAAAAAGGTATATATTTTCAATTTATTTCATAAGGAGTCGGATACAAGCCATTTTAGAAAATAGAGAAACACAAAATGAACTTATAGGTAATAAGCCTTCTAACTACTCAAAAATAACCAATGAAAAAAGACATAATTTATAAGGTTGATAAATGAAGAAGGTGTTTCAATAAAAAATGCTGCAACTGTGTTACAAATGAATTATAACACAGGAAAGTCTATTTGGCGGGATTTTAAAAGAAATGGAATTATTGAACAAAAACTTAAAGGAGGAAAGGAAAAAACTGTATTAACTGAAGAACTAATAAATTGTATTGAAATTATTGTATCTGAAAATCCTGTATGCTCATTAAAGCAAATTAAAGAAATGTTAGAAAATGAAATAGGGCCTCAATGCAGTATATCTATCTCTACAATTGACTGATGTTTAGCAGACCTTTGTATAACTCTAAAAAAGTACACAGGGAATTTGATGTGGTTAATTGTGCAGTAAAAATTGCAGAAATAAAGAAATACGCTTTTTTCTTTAATAATAATTTTTCAAATGATTATTCTTCAGTTATTTTCATAGATGAATCCTCCTTTAATCTACATTTGAATAGATCGCAAGCTCGTTCCAAAATCGACCAGAGATCTAATTTAATATTACCAAAAGTTAGAGGAAGATCTGTAACTTCGATATCTAGCTTGGGTGTCACAGGTATTTGCTTTTCAAAGGTTATATCAGAATCTACAGTAAATAGAGATATATTTTCTGAATATTTGACAGAGTTATACAAATATATCAATGATGAGTTAAAAATCTGTAAAGTATGTTTAATTCTCGACAACGCCAGTACACATAATCCTGGTGAATTAAATAGGATTACAAAAGAATATAAAGTTATATTTAAATTCTTATCATACAGCTAGATGTTAAATTCTATTGAAAATGCATTTAGAAAAATCAAGAATAATGTACGATCTGAATTGAGGAAAGGTTCTAATGGTTCATTGTTTGACTTTGTGCTTTCATAAACTCAAACTGTTACAGCTGAGGACTGTAATGGCTACTTTCGTTATATGGCTCGCAATATTACAAAATTGTGGAACTGGATTTTCATACATTCATCAATAAAGTTTATTGAATTTTTAATATTTATTTTTCATTAATAAAATTTTTTGTATTTCTTAAAATGATCAGATTTTAATAAATTGAAATATGAAATTAAAAACTTATCAAAAATACTTAAATAATTATGAAAAATTATTCATTTATAGTTTTGAAAAATAATAAATATTAATTTGTAAAAGGTTTAAATTGATTGGGAAAAAGGTTAAATTGGCAATAAAAAGATTAAAATTATTAATAAAAAGGTTCAATTAACTGATAAAAAGGCTAAATTCACTGGGAAATGGTATATATAAACTACCGATCATGTCTAAAAACCTTCTGATTGAGACTAAGCATGCGTAGTCGCATTGATCCTTGGCCGTAGTCGTGAAAACCTATAAAGAGACTTTATAAGCCTGCTTCAGAAATTCCTTTTTGAATGCAATACTTAGTAGATGTATTGTTGACTGTCGCTTCCGTAGGGGCCGACGGTTGACTTCTAAAGTCACTAGATCACATAAAAGATAAATAGTCATTTAATTAAGGATGAGTTTCTTAAATAGTTTTTAAAATGTTTTCAATAAACTTTTTGAATGTTTATGACAACTCTCTTTATTGGTATTTGATTGGTGTTTAATTTTAGTAAAGTTCAAGTTACTATTTTTAGTAATTTATTTCTAAACGGGCCAATCAGATTGCTAAATTTAGACGAATCTAGAAAGTTCAATAACTCACTAGCCCGACTATACTGTTCGCCAACAGTATTGATATTAGATATTTCAGGATTTTTACGCAAGAAAGACATCAAACAGTTCAATCAACTAACAAGATACACTAATCAATATTCGGCTTCAATTCTTCGGGTTAGTTTATCGTAGGAACAGATTCCATTAAAAATAATTGAAAAATATGGCGATTATGTGAGAACTATTAAAGAAATAGGGTTTTGGAAATTCACTTTTAATTATCGGTATATTAGAAGATTCTGTAGAAAATTTAGGGATATTAAAGTTGCAAATGGCATGATTTGTAGTAGCACTTTTAGTTATTTTGAAAAAGAGTTTGTAGATTGTATTAGGGCGTCCGCGCAAAGAGGGACTCTAATTTTGTTTAATTACTCTTTTAATAATATACTAATAATGTCAAGACTTTTAAATTAATTCATATATACTATAAGCTATATTTATAAATAATTATATTTTAAATATTATCATGAATAGCTTGCAAAAATTAAAAGATTCAATTTCAGATAAAGAATAGCGGATTTTCAACAAATTTTGCGCAATCCTGAGACACAATTCTGGGATAATTCATAAAGAATTGGTTGAATCAGTTGGAAATAGTGCCTATAAACTAAATACAGTCAAATATTTAGTTACTAAGCTTAAGAGAGACTAAAATATGGTTGATGATAGCCGAGGAGGCTATACAAGTGATGTCTCGAAGAAAGAAAATGTAATAGATAAAATTAAAGAATTGTTAGCCCAAATTAGAACATAGACTTGCTTCGAACTTTCTATGTTAGTAAATTGTAGCAAAGCTACTGTTTATCGATATTTAACAGAAGATTTACAAATGAAAAATTTATTAAGTAAATGGGCACCTCATTTTCTCACGGATGAAAAAAGAGAACATAGAGTGTTAGCATGTAAAAACAATATGGAACTCTTATCGAGACAAAATAACTTAATTAATCGAACTTTGACAATAGATGAAACTTGGGTGTCTTTATACATGCAACTCCAACGTGACTAGATTCGATCTTGGGAAAGTAAGAATCAAGATCCACCTGACTTTGTACTTCAATCTAAATATGAAAGAAAGAAAATTCTAATAATAGCAATGGATTTTCAAGGTGTTTCTTATTGGAAGCTTTGTGCTCCTAAAGAGACTGTAATCGCAGATTTCTATAAAAACTTCCTAATCGAATTATTAGAAAAATGGTTACCTGATAAGAAATTCAAGGTACCTATAATAATACATGATAGTGCTAGGCCACATAAATCAAATCTTATAAAGCAGTATTTTATTGATGAAAATATCCGGGATTGGGATAATCCTCCCTATAGCCCTGATATTAGCCCACCTGGTTTCAATTGTTTTGGGAAAGTTAAAGGAAAACATTTATGATGATTGGCGTGAACTAAAAATTCAGCTAGAAAGTGCAATTCAGGAGCTTAATGCTAAAGGTTTTATGAATGGTATCCAGAAGTTACCCGAAAGATGGAGAAGTTTAATAGATGCAGAAGGTTCGTATCTATAAACATACTGATTTTTGACTTTATATCTTTTATACTAAATTTTTTATTTGAATTTTTTCCAGTGCCTCTTTGCTCGGAACGCCCTAATAATCTCAATCGGTATGTTAAAAACATCATCAACAGTCGCTAAAATCTACACAGCTGGGGAGGAGGTAAGAACCGATGTTTTTATCCTAGTAACCATCGCAATCCGAAATGCATGTGGAACTAAGGGCGATTGGTTGGGATTCGAAAGCATGTGTTTGAGATCGCGTTGCAAGAAAAAGGTCCCGGTTTCTCGGCGAAACAAGCATTGAGGAGCTTCAACCGTAGTCAGAGTCATCGAAATGTTATCCTTAATAGAGGCAGTTGGAGGAAGTTTCAATGGACTGGTGTTGGTGCCGCTGCATCGGGGAAATACAGGGTACCACAAAAGTTTCTGAAAAATTTACAAGTTTTTTTCAGCCATAAAAAATCAATATAAATGCATCTTATATTTAATAAATTTTTTATAAATATGAGCACTAAAAATCCGTCTACAAGAATTAAAAAAAGATTAGAAATCTAAACAAGATTAAAACTTGGAGAGTCCATTATGCAAATATCTAGAGAAATGAATGTCTCTAATAATACTGTAAGATTATGGAAAAACAGGGTCTATGTTAGAGACAATGATGGATCTGGAAGGCCACCTGTGCTCTCTCCTACAACAAAAAATATGATTAAAGGCAGAATGTACCACAAAATTGGAAGTTCTACAAGAAACTGTGCAGCATCTTTAAATGGATCAAATAGATTTAAAATAAAAAAGTAAGCCATAGAACTGTCTAAAGATTTGTAAAAAGTACAGAATGGGGTAAAAAAGCCTTTAAGCCACCTAAAAAGCCCTTTTTATCTAATAAAAATGTAGAAGATTGGCTGAATTTTTATGATTATTTATAAAATAATGGATACTTAACGGAAGGTCCTAGAGGGAAGATAAAAAGGGATAATATCCTATTTACAGACGAAACTTGGATATATCTTCATTCTGAAGGAAACAGGCAGAATTTACGCTTTAGGACAGAAAATAAAAATGATGTCCCACCGCAAAAAATTCCTAGGAATTCAATAAAAATAATGGTTGCAGGTGGGTTTTTTTCTAACGGAGTTACAAAATTACGCATTGATCCTAATAATGTAAATATCGATGCGAAATATTACAGAGAAAACATATTACCAATTTATTTGAATTCACTGGATGATCCTCTATTATTTAAAAATAAGAATGTGGCAACATTTATGCAAGATGGGGCACCACCCCACAGTTCAAAATTAAATTTAGAGATAATTAAAGACAGAGTTTCTAATGCATGGTGTAAAGGTACTTGGCCTGGAAACAGGCCAGATTTTAACCCAATAGAAAACCTATAGGCTTACCTAAAAAATAAAATACATGAAAATCCGATTCCTTTTACTGCCCAAGGGTTAATTTAAAGGACTCAAAAAGAATGGGAAAATATACCAAAAAAATTTGCAAGTTCTATCAGAAAGTTTCAAAAAAAAAAGAATTAATGATTTGAAAAATGCTAATGGAAGGCATATTAACTACTAAGCTTTATTATTTTTAGATTAAACTATTTTTTCAATTTTTATTTAATTAGATTTTAAAGTTTCAATTATGCACTTAAATTTTTTTTAGAAACTTTTGTGGCACCCTGTATGCTTGCATTTGGTTCGTCGCAAGATAATGTATCCACTTTATAATTAAATTTTTTGCCTAAAGTGGTGCTGTTCTCATTCTATTTCATAAATTCAAAGAATGAGACTTAATGCTATCGATTTGCTGTGTATATGGAAGAAAATTTATGAAGGAATTATAATGTATTTGGTTGATAAAATGAATAAATTCTTGAAGAAAATGTATTATTATGGTTGAAAAGTTTTAATAATTATATAAAAAGCTATTTTGGTGGATAAAAATGAAAATTTTCTACGTATATTTCAACCAAATGATATTTTATTTCCAACTATTTCAACCAAAAAATCATGTTTTCAAAAAAAAATTCCTTCCATATGTGTTGGAGGAAACCAACCGACACCAAAATTGAGAATATGAAAAGATTTAGATTGATCTAGCATTAGAAGCTAGCGTCCTTCTAAGTAATACTTCTTATAACATATAATCAAGTAATTTGGTCATTCCATTTTAGGCTTGAACTTTCTCGATAAAGAAGTTTTCGATAAAATGTATAATTTAATCCAATATGATACCAGCAAATGAGAGTTTCTTTAGTTTAGTTCACTGGATATCTTATTATCTATGATGTCCATAAATGCTGTCTTTGATTTTCAGAAAGTCTAAAAATTTCTCTAAAATGATAGAAGAACGCAACAGTCATCGCCATCACAGTATAAATTCAATAATAATAAATAGATAGTGAAAACCGAGGACGAGGTAGGGGCAGAGGAGGAAGACAAGGTTATAATCGTAATCAAGAGCTGGAAAGACCGGAACAGAAAGCAGTTAATTTGATCCTGAAATTAGGCGAAAAAGTTACACCATCTCTTAATTCTCTGGCTTGGCTTTGTTTGTTTAGACTGACAAGATTTTTGACCATATGGAGGCCGTTATTACCGTTTTGGTTAAAGAAAGTAGAGATCATAGTGATTTATTATCAAAAGCATTCTCATCTTGGTACCCCTCTCATCTCTTATCGGACTTAGCGTGTTTGATTTGCCGCATAAGGCACCTATCTATGCTGCCATTTTGGCCAAATTACTTAATGATGAGGATAAGAAGAAAAAAGAATTAAGTGAAAAAATCATCTCGACTTTGATCACCAACACTAGAGTTGTACTTAGTAATTATCAATTGGCTGCTTTGGTATTACCCTAGAATGTTTTTGATTGTTTAGGGTTCCTTTTTGCTTTATCTACAGTTTTATAAGTGTTTAGATTCAACTTCCTATTTCCAAATCTTATTAGATGGATTAGAAGATGGCGATGTCAAGATCAACACACTATGTGCTTATATTTTGATCGTCAATTATCATTTGGCAACTTCATTGTTATTGATGTTTTAGATTGTTAAAGTGTTTAATCAGCAAGAATCACTAGACATTTATGATAAATTAGAAACTTATATGACACAATACCAACAGAATTTCAAGGTTCCAGATTGGTTTTACGGATTAAATCAAGAGCCGAAATTCAATGTATTTCCAAATTCTGATTTTTGATGATAGGAATTGAGTTATTCATGGGACATCCTGGTGGAATGGAAACAAACACAATTCAATATGGAATTCATGAACTTAGATTATGTAGTATCTCTGATGCCCGATTCCTCAAATAACAAAATCGAATTATCTAATTTCGATCTATTAGCTTCTATCAAAAGTTCTGCTGATACAAATAAGTTGAATTGGGATCTATCAGCATCGCCAATACTTCCTTCTACAGTTGGGCTTAAGAAGTTTAGCAAACCGCAATATTTCATCTTGAGATTTTGGACAAAGGCTTTGTTGAATAACTTCGAGGCTTCTAGAAAAGAATGCTCCAAATTCACCAATAATCTCCGCTTCCATCTCAAAGAGGGAGTCATCATTTATAACGTGGGCTCCGAAGTGAAGAATTTGGAACAAGACCTCAATTTCGATGAACTTCTATTCGAATTCGTTTTGCAAGAAATCATAGCGTTACCAAAGCCAAGGATGAAATTGGCCTATTATTTTTCTTTCTTTTGTGATAATGATAAAGCGAGTCAAAATCAATTGAAGCAATTTATATCCTTTTTACCTTCAATCCTTCATTTCGCACATTTGTCTTTAATTCCATCGTTTACATTTATGCTAACATTGTTAGGATTATTGATGAGAACCCAATCTTAGATTATGAACTGCACAACCGACTAATCCGATTCTTGGCTTTTTATCTCACCAACAATGAAATCGAATTTGATTGGACTCTTGTACAACCAATAATGAATAAACCGCACATTGTTAAATCAGTCAAATTGTTATTGTCGCATCTGTTGAAGGTGTCATATTGGGAGCGTATTAATGTCGTTATTCCTCAAGAAATTAAAGATCAATTGGGATTAAGTGAGGCGCCGAAATTCATTTTTGAATTAGAAGAATCGGAAGGAAAGATTAATGAGTTCACTGAATTAGTCAAATCAAAACAAACCCCTGACTTATTAATTGAACATCTTAAAAGTATGGAAGGGATGGAATCAGAAATGATCTTGAAATTAGTCTTCCAATCTTTCTTGTTTTATGGTACTAAAAGTTTAAGTCATTTTCAATCGATCGTGGAGAAGAATGAAGAAGTGATTGCTCATTTATACGAAAATTTCGCTACCAATTTGAATCCTGAAACACGCTCGCAGTTGATCCTCAATACGATTATTGATTTCTTCAACAAAGAGCATTTAGATTTAAATGGAGTAAGTCAGAATTGGATTCGTATTGTCATTATAAAGCTGCTAGACTTAGGTATGTTGGACCATCATCAAGTTATTCTCTTTAATTGGGCCAATTTCGTTCAAAATTCGAAGTTGAATTTGTTTGCTCTGATGGACTTGGTTGTCTTCACCTCGCCGTATAATGTTCAAAACGAAGCGGTGAAGAATTCACATCTCTCTCAATCGGTCATCACTTGGTTTCAGGTTCATCCTCTCTTCTAATCTTATTTTTAGGGGTATGTAAATCATATTAGGCAGAATGTCAGTCAAGGAGCAGAGATGGATTTTGTGTTTGTTGCGTTTTGCAGGCAATATTACGGTGTGATTTCTCAATTTAAGTTCACGATTGAGTCGATTGTCATTGATGCTAATCAAGATTTACCTCATCTTAAAGCTTTGTGGTCCTCTATTGCTGATTTGGATTTCTATTAAACCTAATTTACCTTTTTTCGATGTAAGTTTACACTATGCTCTAAATTAGTTGAATAAAATTCAGTGTTTTGGTCGTAAGAACAAGACTGCAGATCAATATTCGCTCGCTCATGGAGGGAACAAAAGATATCCAGTGAACTGATCTAAAGGAGCTCTCATTAGCAGTAGTAAAGTTTATTGGAGTAATACATTTTGTCGAATATTTTCAACTTTTATCTAGAAATTCCAAGCTTAAAATGTAGTGACAAAATTACTTGTATGCTATAGGGAGTATTACTTAAAAGGATACTACCTTCTAATACTAGCTTACTATAGTTGTAAACCTACAATTGTGCGTGTTTTTATCTCCATACCAATTTTGGTCTCGATTGGTTTTCTCTAACGGCCTCAAATACAGCACACGCATAGCAAATCGATTGCATAAGCATTCATTTCTTGAATTTATGAAATAAATAGAATGGAGCTAAAATCGAGCCCAAGACTACATGTCAACGAAGAAATTTGTCATTGTCTAAGAATCGATACAAAAGGCAATTTCATCGATAAATTTTCATATTGTTTGTCATTAGATACTCGATTTGTACATTACTGTCTTTGTACTATTAAATTGTTTGAAAACGTATACTAGTTTAAGGGAATTCCCCCACAAACATCGTATTTTTACGATCTGTTTCTGCCATGAATGACAAAATAATTTTTTATCAATTAATGCCAACAATATTTATTTAAGAAATCATTTTAAACCATAACGAAACGTACCTCCTCCAGCATAATGTTTCTTATTACCTTTATAAAATTATGTAGTCAACATTAGCCAATTCTTTTCATCATTATAATTTGCACTACATAACATGTCCTCAGCAGTAATAATTCTTTCATATGCTTCTAGCTCGGCTTTGATAATAGTCTCGTCATTTAATGTTATGATTACTTGGAAATATACATACCTTCTTGAGTCGGACTTGCTTGGCAAATTGCAACTAAGGGAAACACATCTATTTGTCGTTTAATTAAAGGTGTGCTAATGATTTTGTATGCTAATAATATCCATTTCATTCTGGATTTGATTTTCTTAGGCGGCTTTTTATAACAACTGCGCCACTTTAAAGCCACATCTTTAATTCAAGGCTGCGTTTTTTTGTTGATGTAATGTATCGTAAATGTCCAATTATAAGACCAGGATAGACGCCGGAATATGTGTTTTTTAAGTCAGACCTTCTTTTTTGAGAAATACATTTAGATGTATTTTTGAGAAAAATTTATAATGAAATTGTTACAAAAGCTTGTTAAAAATACTAGTGAGGCGCTGTTTTTTGTTATAAGTCCCGGTCTTATAATTGGACATTTACGGAATTTACATTGACAATATTTTGTACAACCCTTTATCAAGGTATCATAACTAAAGATTATTATTTGATCTGGTTATAAAAACATTCAAATGCTATAAAACTCCGAAATTTTCATAAAAAGACATTCACATGGATTTAGACCACACTATTCATCCTTATTAAACATTTTCTCATTACTTAGATTATTTTACTTAACTCTATTGATATTTATTCTTTATCGAAAAATAGAAACCCAATATTGTGCTATGCGCGAATGGAGTCGTTAACTGAACCGACTCAGGGCACAGCTGCGTGACGAAAAGTCACTGTTTGTTATATAATAACCAGATGAAAAATGTAGTATATAAAATCACATCATTTTTCAGTAAAAAGTGTATGATTTTTTATTTATTAAACTACATTAAGATTTTTAACCTAAAGATGTCCACAAAAGTTCTTTTATTAAAATAGCAAGAAGGCTTCTACAATTAAAGACATCCATATAACAATGTTAGTAATTAAACTTGTACCTGATTGATCTTGAGGTTTATCGTCCACATTTGATTCAGATCTATCGCCTTCTTCATTTTTAGAGCCCGTATTACTGGCCTCATTATTCTCTCTAGTTTCGGTGTTAGCTATCTCACTGCCCTCATTTTCTTTAGGATTTGTTACAGTTACAGTCGTTTCGCCTTTTATAGGTATGACAGGGGCTACATTTAATGTTTGGCAAAGTTTGATTGTATGCTCCCCTTTTTCTATCATACTTTTGATCCACAAGTTGACTTCTTTGATACAGTTTGGCAATTGTATTTTGTGTTCTATAAAATAAGCTATGTATTGTGCTAGGATAGAACAGTCTTTATTGATTCTGTATATTTTTGTACGGTCTGATTGGATTATTTCGAGTGCTTTTTCTAACGTTAAATGACGATCCTGTAATAAATCTTTGAATAGAAAGTAGGGCAAAGACTTGGATTTGTTGGCTTTGAATGCTTTTCCTTCGAAGTTGGAGCAGCCAAGTACAACATCATATACGGTTATTGAATTATTGATGTATTCATCATACTTTTTGTCTGATTTCAAATAGTTGATTTCGTCTCCATTGAAAGCTACCTTTACTATAGAATCTGAACTCAGACTTTGATCTTGTTGAATTTTATATAATGGTATAAATTTCTCAATTTCTTCTAGCAAATAAATATATAAACTCTTTATCGATCCAGTATCTTCATTTTTGCATGTATAATCTTGTAATTCAATTTCCATTGCTTTTGAAAATTCATCTTTGTTCTGAGTTTCGTCTGCAGTAGTTTGTGAACGTGTGCTGAAAAATATACCGGGATATTTCTTTTCTTCGTGGTATTTTTCAGCTCCAGGTTTCATGATGTCTTGATGGCTCATTATCTTGTCTCTGTTGAGGAGTATTGTGTTGCATTTGTAATAAATTTGTTTATTGAAAAGAGGGGACGACCTAGTTAAACACTATGGTTTACATAGCCAACACTTGTTTGTGTTTGCTTACCATGACTGGTTAAGGTGTTGCTCTGATCATCTGCTTGCTTGCTTGAATTAGGTAGTGATTACCTAAAGATAAGGAAATTGAGGGAATGTTTTCAATATTCCCACTCTTCCGAAAATTACCTTTCTTTTTATCAATAAATTCTTCGTTCATTCCAATTTCTTTCGGTTCATTTCCTCTTCTGACGTTCGAGGATTCATTTGAAAATTCCTCACTTGGTTTCACTTCATTTAAAAAATTTTTTATCTTGTCATAATAGATTTAACTTCTCGCATAGTCTTTTTAGCGCGATTGCATTAAAAATTTTAGTCAAAGAATCTGCAACCATGAGAGAAGTCGGACAATAAAGAAGAACAAGAATAACGTTTTCTCTAACATAATGATATTTTATATCAATATGTTTAGAGCGCGAATTAACGAGCGTGTTCTTCGCAATATGAATGCAAGCCTGGTTGTCCTCATGAATCACCAAAGGTGAACTATCAAGGTAGCCCATGTCTATCAATAACTTTCTTAGGAACGTCCCTTCCTGAGTAGCCATATAGAAAGCCACGTATTCCGCTTCAGAAGTGCTGGTAGTTACAAGAGGTTGCTTCTTTGATTTATAGGAGATAACGTTACCACCAAGAAGAAAGACATAAGCGCTCGTACTTCTTCTATCTAAAGGGTCATCGGTGAAGCTGGAATCGGAGTACCCTTCCAAGTTAAAACACGTATTCTTATAAAAAGATAATTTGTAGTGTGTTGTTCCTTTGAGATAACGAAGCAATCTCTTTGCTGCTATGAAGTGCTCTACTGATGCCTTGTCGTTGTACTTACTTAAGATACTTAAAGAGTATGCTAAGTCAGGTCTTGTATGAAGCATAAGATATATAACCCTTCCTATGATGCTTCAATAGACGGTATTAATGGATGGATCAGGCTCAGAATCTTTGAAGGCGATCGTAACAATGGGAGTAGAAACTGGCCGGCTGTCTTCCATTATAAATTTTCTTAATATTTCTAGAGTGTATTTTTCTTGTGACAGTGATAATTGTTGCGAGGGCGCGTTTGTGGTGTGATTTTGATCCAATTAATTTTCAGTTCTTAAGTTTCAAAAAGGTAAAAAATTTAATCTAAAAAAGCTCTATAAATAGTTTTAGGAAATTAAATAACTTCCTAATGGAACTATGGATTACAATATCCGTTCCTTCTAGTGTAGTATGTTATTCTACAATATCAAGTAATCTCCTCATCTTTAGGCAGATCAAGATTGGTAACTCCAACATTCCCACTCAATCTTGAGGTGTCTTCTAGTAGATTTATACTGTTTCTGAAGAACTTTAATTTACTATGAGGAACTGCTTTTGTAAGTGAATCTGCCAACATCAAGTCTGTTCTTTTATAAGTAATTTCAATTTTTTTATCTTTGATTAGACTTTTAATATAATGGAATTTGACTTGTATGTGCTTGCTTCTGTTTGATATAACATCGTTCTTGCTCAAGTGTATACTGCTTTGGTTATCACCATAGAGAGTTATAGGTACATCTTTTATAACTTTTAGTTCAATTAGTAATTTCTTAATCCATACTATCTCTGGATCAGGTAAAAAATCTATCCCTCACCAAAATTTTGAGTAAAAAATCTACCCTTCATTAGGTTTTAATATGAAAATAAGGATCTGATCCGAAAATGATTTAATGAATACAAATAAAAGACATATAAACAATCAAATAACCCATTTTATTCCAATTCATTGTGGGGATGGTGCATAATATCTTCTAATATAACCTCCTCAGTGCTCTCTTGGGTTAATAGTGGTTGTATAGTCTCCAAAAAATAACTCTCACTCATTCTTTTGGGATCATGATTGTTTGAGTAAAAACCCGGATCAAGTAAAAAATCTACCCGTCACCAAAACTTTTTACCTGATCCACTACTTTTAAGTCGAGCTCTATATACTGAACTGAAAATATAGAAAGAAAAGATAAAAGGATACAATAAAAAGAAAGTATTTTCAAGTATAAAAGTGTATTTATTAAAAATAATATTCACTTAACTAATAAATATGACAACAAAGTAAATTGGGATTTCGGTGAAAGGTTAGATCAATGAGCAAACTCTACTTACCTCAGGGCCCAGGTTAGATCAATGAGCGAACTCTACTTACCTTGCAGCCACCTAATGCGTGTTTACTTTGTTGCATTTATTAGTTAAACGTCTTTAAAAGACTACAGACTTTGACAATTTCCTTCCATGATCCAATTTCATTCCACAGTTTACGTAGGAGGATAGTTAAAGCCAGCTTTGGTTATGCTTTTAGGAGGATGCTTTGCTGTTCAGGAAGAAGATTACTAATTTCGAAGAAGGAATTTCTGGTCTTAAGTTGCAATTAGTCCATACCCTTGTCTTTAGTTTGATGCTTGTTCATATTTCTGATCGATATCTATGTGTAGCTTATAGTCTTTAGTCATCTTTTGCTTTCGTTTTGAGATTTTGATGACGAAAATTTTTCTTGATTTGATTTTTATAGATTTTCAAATTGATTACAGGGGATGATTTCTATAAATTTACAGTGATACCCCTGTAATACCCTAGTATTTATAAAATACATGTCTAGATCATATATTTATCGAAAAATGCGCATTTTATTATGCGAATGATGATATTTCCGTTTTGTCTCATTATTTTCTATCTATATTTGGTTTCTTAACACATTTTTGTTAAAGAAAACGATACAATATTGATTAATAAATATTTAATAAGAGAAATCATCACTTTGATTAATTTTTGATACTTTTGTCTCGAAAAGGCGCTTTATAGAAGCTTTTGTTGATCAATAAAAGATGTCTTCATCGTTTCTCCAAATTTCATCAAGAAAACGAGGAATTTTATAACAAAAATGAGCAATTATTTATGGATTTACCTGATATATATTTTTAAAAATCCCACACCTTTTAATATGAGGTTTATTTTTTGAGTACAGTTTTAAATTTACAGTCAAATTTTGTAAATGAGTTGGCTGAAAAATGACTAAAAACTGATTTGAGGGAAATTCATATTAATAAAATAACAAGACTGACAATTTTTCATTGTTTTCTAACATGTAATTAATATTTTCAAGTTTTGATATTCGACATTGACTTTTAAAGCGCCTAACTTTGGTTTAAGTCATTGATTTATGGTTGAATTTAATCTTTTTAGTAGAAGGTAGGATCAGTAAAATCTTTATCAGTCAATTTTTATACTGAAAGCTTAATAAAATGGTTGAAGCTTATTGATAATAAACGTCCTTTTCAAAACGTACTTTGCACTATTAAAAACATATAAATGAATTTGAAAGAGAGGTACAATTAACAAATACAATTTGAATTTACCTGAAATATAAAATGCAGAGATTTTCATTAAGCCGATTGATTTAGATTCAATTTTATCGATAATTGGCCTTGTATCAATAATTAACATGGAGCTTCTAATTATATTTTAACAATTTAAATCTGGGTCTATGTTAATAAACAGCATGATTAATGGAAATTGTGAACGGGACCAAGAGAAAAGAATATAAAAACAATGTCTAAGGACTTAATAAAAACACGAAAATGAAACTTCAATTATTCACTTTAACTCAATTAATACAATGCCAACAAAACAAAGTCAATGACATGTATTCCGAATTATGGGGATTAAGAGGTGGTCGTCGAATACCATTAAATAACAAATTAGTATCTTTGGCTCAAATCCATGTATCCGATTTAAATCAAGATGGAGCCGCAATTCTCAGTCAAACATGTAACATGCACAGTTGGGGAGGGCGTGGTGTTCGATGTTGTTACGACAGAACCCATAATAACAAGCAATGCATGATAAGCAAAGGGCGGCAGCTGGTAGGACTAGATGAAAATGTCTTTGAGATTGCTTTTAAATCCTCGGGTACTGGTTTCACAGGCAAAGAAGTGATGGATACGTTTTATCATTCGATGGGCCATCGTGTGGTCATGTTAAATCAAGGTGTATGGTCAGACTATAGGTGGGCGCAGCTGCTAATGGGAACTTTGCATCAGTTTGGTTTGTTACTCAATCTGAAAGATTCAGAGGTAGAGCTTCTAGTTTGGGTTTTCATATCTTTAGCTTGCCTAAAGCTGATTTTACTGAACATAGACACGGTGAACTTTTCACAGTTGTTTATATTAAATTATAATAATCGATTTTCTAGAAAAATCATATCAACTTTTCTTAATTTTTCATCTTGCAAATTGAAATGAAACTAAGAAAATATAAAATCTTATTTAAAAAACAATATAGTTTAATTCATTTTCAAAAATGATGAAAATGTATTAATAAAAAGCAAGTATTTAACTTGAAACAGCCCTATTCCGATATTTTTCTTATCAAACTATTATTTTCAGCAGGATAAATGGGGATTTGAAAGGTAGTTTTTATAATGAAACTTTATCATAAAATTAGCAAAAATATGTTCATTACTTTAAAATGCTGTCATCATTTTACATGTGATTATAGGGCTATGCCTTACTTTAGCTCCGGTACCAATTAATATAATATCATTATGAATCAATATAATCCATCAATATAAGGTGTGGTCCGTTATTCCTATCAAAAAACTAAAATAATAAGAAGCCTAATATTTATTTTAAAAATAAACAAATAAAATATATTTAATTTAATGTTTATTTTTAATTTTTAAAATTTTTATATACATTTTATGTGGAAGGACATTTTGATATTTTTTTTGACTTTAGAAGTGATTATTTTAGTAGGACTTTTTTACAAATAGAAGTACTTATTTCTTCTGCAGACTTATGTATGGTTTTTGTACTTATTCCTTCTTCTTTAAAGTGTCTAGTCGTCTTTTTAGAACCAATATTTTCGTAATAGTGGCAGATTGCATTTACCCTGTTTTGATTTTCAATCTTTAAAAATAAAAGTTTAAATTTTATTACTTTAATTTAATAAATAAATGTGTTTCAAAAATCACAAAATTTGTCTGTATTTAAATTTATAAAATTGGATAGTAATAGCGGACTACACCTTAGTTTAACAATTTCTAAATGACCTTCTCCTGATGCATAATCTGGGGTGACTCCCGTCCCGTACTCGTTCCTATTCCTTAGACAAAAATCCCTACCTTAGTCCCTTCCCTTTTCCCTAAAGATTATTCCCTCCATGTTTACCCTTTTTTATGTTTATTAAAATATTAATAATCTTTATTATGTTAATAAAATTATTAATAAATATATCGTTGTTTTTTAATATGCATTATAAAAATAAATTTCTAGAATTTTCTAGGAATGTTAGATAAACGAAAAAAAGTTCATCAAAAAATAAAATGATAAAGATAACAGAAAAGGAATTGATCGATACAATAAAGACAAAATCAACATACGATCATTTTTATTATATGCATTCTCTAAATAAGTCAGCTCATTGCAAAGCATGCCTTAAAAAATTGATTTACCATCCATCCTCTGGAACAAAAGGGTTAAGGTTTCATTTAGGTAATAAACATCCTAGCTGTCTTATTGCTAAAGAAAATGCAAAGTCAAAGAAGAATAATGAGATAGCAGCGACCCCAATAATAGATTTAATAAGATCAATTCCAATTATAGATAAGAAGATTGAAAATTGTGTTATTTCATTGGCATGTAGCCGTAATATTGTCTCATTATCTTTTTTGAAGACCCTGCTTTTACAAAGAAGTTGGGTTTACCAAAAGTAAAAAGAGATGCAATAAGAACCGGAATAAGAATAATGGCCCAGCAATTAAGAGATTCTGTATTTGAAGCCAACAAGAACAAAACAACTAATCAAAAACATTTATGTGTTATTTTATTTTATTGTAAGGAACCTAGTAAACCTTATTTTATAAAAAGCTTGGTGGTTGAGAATGAGAATGCAGAAACTATACTTAGATGTACCAGAGAAGTAATACTATTTTTGCAAGGTTATAATATCACTGTAATTGCCTCAGTAACAGATAATGTCAAGAACATGATTAAAGCAATGAACTTGTTAAATAGCGAGTTTAATATTATTATCCATCTTAGATGCAGCGCATGTAATAAATCTCGTTATAAAAGATTTCTTGAATGGGGCAGAGTTTCTTCATAATGCTGTTGTTATTGTTGATAAGTACGTTGGGTTAAATAAAAGTAGAAGATATTATATCACGCGTTGGAATTCTATATTGGATCGTATGTCGGATTTAGTAAAATATTTACAAAGTTTAAATGACCCGACAAATAACTAAGAAATGATTATTTTAGAAAAAGCAATAGAAGTTCTTGAGCCTTTTAAAATTGCTATAAATATTTCCCAGACTGATGGCTGTAGTTGGGGAAATATTTATTTTGCTTTGAATAATGCTATCCAACAATCAATTAATAATGGGCATTCTTTTTTAGTAGAAGTTGTAAAAAGAAGACTTGAACTTGTATTGAATCCTGTTGTAGAATTTGAACTATTTATGCGTAAAGATAGACCTATTTCCGATATAAACTATAAGATATTACAAAGGTGGACGGATTCTTTGAAAATCAATGACTTTGTAGCTATATGTTTACTAAAGAATTTACTGGCTCCACTGCTACTCCATTGCGAAGATTGGAGTTATTTTACAAAGAAATGATTAAAAAAATTCCCGTATCAGAAGCATCTGTCGAGAGATGTTTTAATTTACACAAGCTAATTCACACTCAGATTAGAAATACTTTAGATGATGATATAGTTGATTATATCCTTTTTATTCGGTATAATCACTCAGAAGTATTTACAGATGATCAAGATGACGATTATTCAAATGGATTATTTGATTTAGTTTCTTTTGATTAATTAAACTTTATTTATTTTAAAATATTATTTATTAAAATAATTATTGATCATTAGTCCCTATTTCCCCTCCCTTTTCCCTAGATCTCTTCCATTTTTCCTAGAAAAGCGACTTTAGGGAGGGAGGGGAGTCACCCCAGTGCATAATGAAGTGCAGTACAACCATCTTTGGCTTTTACATTGATATGGTTTGATAATAACAGTTTAAAAATTTCTAAATGACCATATAAAGATGCAAATGAAGTGCAGTATAACCATCTTTATCTTTTATATTGATATGGTTTGATAATAATAGTTCGATAATTTCTAAATGACCTTTTTCTAATGCTCTATGAAGTGCAGTATAACCATCTTTGGGTTTTACATTAATATATATATTTGGATTTAATAATATTACGCCTTTTCACGCAAAGAGGTAAAGGAAAAAAATTATTATGACATATAAAAAGATGAACCTTTGTAGTTTATATATATGAACCTTCTACTTTTATTACATCGCTCCATCTTTCAGCTAGCTGCTGAATACCATTCATATGACCCTTTATATTAAGTTCCTGGATAATACTCTCTAGTTGTAATTCCAACTCTTCCCAATTGTCATAATCATTTTCTCTTAACTTTCTCTTTAATTTACCAAAACAATTAAAATCAGGTGGACTTATATCTGGACTATATGGAGGATGATACCAAGTGCGGATTTTGTTATCATTAAAAAAATCCATTACAAGCTTTGATTTATGAGGACTTGCATTATCCTGTAAAACCATAGGATACTTTAATTTCTTATCAGGTAGCCATTTTAGTAAAACTTCATTAATAAAGCCTATATAGACTTCTGAAGTTACAGTCTCTTTAGGTGCACAAAGCTTCCAATATGTAACACCATTATAATCCATTGCTAGTATAAGCATTCTTTTTCTCTGATAGTTTGATTGTGCTACAATTTGTGGTGGGCTTTCGTCCTTAGTTCTCCAAAATTGAGACTGGTCACGCTGAGGTTGCATATATAAAGTAAGCCAATGTTCTATTTATTAGGGTTTTTTGTTTTAATAACTGCTCCAAATTATATCTACATGCTAATACTCTATGTTCTCTTTGTTCCTGTGTGAGAAAATGAGGAACCTATTCGCTCAATAATTTCTTCATTTGTAAATCTTCTGTTAAATACCGATAAACAGTAGCTTTGCTACAATTTGCTAACATAGAAAGTTTGAGGCACGACCAGGCTCTACTTTGAGAAAGATGTTCTTTAATTTTCTCAATTGTATTATCTTTTATTAAAAGATTACTTGTATCGCCTCCTCTAGTGTCATCAACGCAATTTTGGCCCTTATTAAACTTAGAAGCCATATTTTTCACTGTATTATATTTATAGGCCTTTTCTCCTATCGTTTTAACCAATTATTTGTGTATTATTCCCGAACTGTGGCCTAGAATTACTCCAAATTTGATAAATACACGTTGTTTATCGGTTATTGAATTTTTTAATTTTTGTGTTATACATTATAGTAATTTAAACAAATATGCTTTAAAAATAAAGCTTAATTTATAGAAAATATTACATATAAATCTTGGCACTAGATATTAATTTGCATATTTATTATTAATTAAAATTCGCTTACTTTTTTGCGTAAAACGGCGTAATATTAAAAATACGTGATAAGAATAGTTGTTTAATAATTATTAATCATCGCTATTTAACCTACAGAGGAGTATACTTTCCAAGTTTTTATCTTTTAACCGCATTCTCTGGTTAGAAAGAACTAATTTCATAATACTAAAATTTATCTCCACAGAACCTTGAGTTGAAGGCGCTGAATAAATTATTCTAGATAAATAAGCAAGTTTCAGAAAATAAAGTTCTTGTTTCCCCCAATATTCCAATATATCCGTATTTGCATATGCCCTTTTTGGGTTAAATTCCCTTAACTCCTTTAATAAATCACCATATGCTTCTTTTTCCATGTGCCTATTATTCAAAGTTCTTTCCTTCTCCTTTAAATACTTATCTATTATAGAATCTGATTCATTGGGGGCATTCAAATTAGCAAGGTCACTAACACCGATATTTTTTTCTTTACCATCACCAATTTATGGAAAATATTTTTAAAATCCAACACTTTTTAATTCATTCTTTGGAAAAGTGAATCATCGAGAACAAGGCGATATCGAGGATCTAAGAATAAACCTAAAGAAAGGTGATCAAAATTTAATATGTCATTTTCCCTGCGAATAAGAGCCTGATTAAACAATAATGCCAAGTTATTCACGTCCTTTATCTCTTCCGTTTAAGTCTTAATGTTTTCCAAATCACGAAAAAATATCCGATAAGAAGGTTAGAACGTTTTAGAGACTCTGTAGCTTCTTTTGCATAACGGAAGGATTCAACGTATTTCTTTCCATATTCCCATTCATTAGATGACAAATAAATTTCAGGAAACGACGTGACCGATTTCATAATAAAATCTTTTTTATCTATTAACCACTATATCATGTCATAAGTACTACACCAGCGAGTAACTGTATCAATAATAGGTTTAGTGATCGGTGAACTATTAATCAATAGCATAAGATTGGGTGTTCTTAATTTTTTTGCTACGTATCTAAACCGTGCAATTTCTGTTTTTTCATAAACAGAATCTTTAATGCAGAGTTGTAATGTATGCACAACACAACGCATAGAAATTATTTCTCTTGAACCATGGTAAATAAAAATAGATTCATTTAATGTATTGTCGTCTAAATATAAATTATAAAAATAATACTAGTATCACCCGGAAACAATACTGTTTCCCCCAAAATCATCTATAATTAGATCGGGATCTTCTTTATCAAAGTCATGGAGTAAATTGCTTATTAATTCCTCTCCTAAATCTAAAATATTATCTAGTTCAGCACCTAAATATTATAATTTTTGTGTTACTGTTAATATTAATATTTGAATCTTTCTCATTTAGGAGCTGGACGGTTTTAAGCATATTGCTACCATTATCGGTGCAAATTCAATATAAATCCTGGAGTTTAAGATCACAAGCGGCTATTATTTGTAGAATAATATCTTTATATTGTTTCCTGTATGATTCTTATGAATAGATAAAAACTTAATATGAAGTAAGTTATTTTTAACATACTGGCAGTTTACACCCGAAAATTCAAAATTTATAATTACCCAATATGCTTCTACTTCCACGACTACCGATATCTCAACTTAATACTAAACCATCTTTGGTATAAATCATTAATACTCTCTTTTATTTTCTAAGCTCTTAAATACATTCCTTGCTGGATTGTATAAGGAGTAATAGATAAATTTTCTTCATTCAAAGCGTCAATAATTGGGTTTATTATCTTCAAAAGTCCTTTGAACTTAAAGCAATTATAAGAAAGACCATGATTAGCAACTAAATCAACACAATCTTCTTTCAATGTTTTTGTATCCATTAAAATGTAGATTTTTTTGATGGTTTTAATGGCATGTTCCCATTTTATCTGTATTAATTAGTCTAATATCATCATCTATTATCTCCTTTCTATTTATAGAGTTTTTATTTTCATGTTTTTCATTTTCTTATAATCTTTTAGTTTTATATATGCCGCCTCGTGTTTGTTTTCAATACGTTTTTCCATATTTCCAGCATGATATAAATTAAATACTTTGTTACACCCTTTTACAGGGTTATGCATGGTTATATTAGCATATATGCATTCTTATATTAGCATTCAACAAAAAAAATTTAATAAAGAAATAATCACAAGAAACATACTTTATTCAAATAAATTGTTCTTTTCTCCTAGCCTTCTCCACACATACTCTCATATTGGAATAAAATCATGTACATTCAATCTCAGAATGAAAATTTTGATCCAATACATTTTCAATACTGATGTTTGGATTATGTGTCTTTAACGCATTATACCTTGCTTAGATCATTGAAAAGAATTCTTCGATCAGGTTTAACTCAGGTGAATATGGCACAAGGTATCTTATTGAAATTCGATTCTCCGCTATTATTTGTTCAATATCCCTTGAATGATGAAATCTTGCATTATCCATTATTATAATTTTGGATGGATTTGCCTGAAAATAAGGAACGAGCTTTTCTTGTATGAAGCTAATGGACCTCTCACTATTATATGCACCTGTTACGTACTCATAAGTCACCACTCCATTAACTGAAATTGCCGCCATCAAGCTCCTATTTACGTTTCTGTTTGAGGTACTGTAATATACGTTTTGCTATTTGGTGATGAGTACCTATATGCTCGCCTGGTATGTTGATTGAATCCTGACTCATCTAAGAAAATCAGGTTGTCGTTGGATATCATTGATACCCAAGCTGCATATTGAACACGTTCTTCAATGTGCACAGAGGTGTTTCTCTCAGCAGGAACTAGTGATAATCTCTTTCTGGTTAGGTTCATCCTTGTCATTCTTCTTGATACATTTGATTGTGAAATACACTCGTCGGTTTTGGCCGAAACAATATCAATAATCTCCTTCTGAACATAGGAGTTGTTTGTCGCGATTGCATTAAATATTACCTGACTTACATTATCTAGCTCCCTGGTTCTATTGTGGATTGTTCTTTTTCGTTTTTCAGATGCAGTTATAAACTGAACACCGCTATCATGTTGCTGAATGAGCCGGCTGACGACATTTCTATCCAAATGGACTGTTTCTGCAATTTGATTTATGGAATTCTTCTCGTCCGGTGACATTCTAATGATTATATCATAAAGCTCCTTTGTTACCTGTACTCTATCTTTCCTTGCCATTTGATGGATAAATTTTTTTTGTTGAATGCTAATATAAGAATGCATACATGCTAATATAACTTTGCATAACCCTGTAATATTCTATAAAAATTATAAATAGGGCAAATAGGGAAATCATTCGACAAAAACATGAACACAAGAACGATAGTGATCGCAATAGTAAAATACATGTTAAGTGATGGGTATGTTGCAGTGAATGGTATTCAAGTCAAGAATGCACTTTGCAAGCTGAAAGATGAAATTTATTTTATAGCAGAAAATGATCTATATATGTGACAAAATTTTATTACATAATTCTATTCCAATTTTAGTTTCTTGAATGCATAAAATAGTAAGAATGAAAATAAATTCATGTATTTAATATCCATAAAATAACTCTTAGATATATTTCTTTCCATTTTAGTTGCTTCCTCAACCTATTTTCACTATGGTACACTAATATGAAAGAATTATAACCGAGGCTTCAAAAATATTGTGCCATATGGCAAAAAAATTTCGAAAGATGTTTCTATTCTTTTTGAAAAATAAAAACAAATAAATTTAAAGATAATTTTTATTTTATGTATAAATGAAAACAGGTTTAAAAACAGTATAAGGAGTAAGGTTAAATATCAAGAGGGAGGTAGTACTAAGTCATATATAAGTACTCCTAAATAATTCACATTCTAGCAACTATCTGACTCTAGCTTTCAATATTTTATGTATATTTTGATTAATAAAACATTATTTATGATTTTATTGCTTTCAATTCCTTATAGACTTCACTCACCTTTATCGAATAAGAACAATAGTAAGTCCTTTTTATAAGACCATAATTTTTTTGATAAATTTTTGCCTAGATTCTCTTTCATTTTTCACACCATTTTAATTCAATCCTATTTATAAGATAGAGAATTAACTGGAGAAATATCAAATCCAATAAATTTTAAGAAAAAAACATTTTCTTGTATAAAATTGTATTTATGTTTATAATCCAATTCATTTTTTGCAAAAGTTCTATTTGTAATTATAACCAAGGCTTCAAAAATTTTGTCCCATATGGAACAAAATTTTCGAAAGATAGTTCTATTCTTTTCGAGAAGACAAAAAAGCTAATAAATACTTAAAAGATAATAATTTATAAATTTATTTAAAAAATAATAAATATACAACAATTTAAAATGAAAGCTAATTTAAAGATAGTGTAATATGCAGGATTAAATATCAAGAGGGAGGGTGTACTCGGCCCCTAAGCCATAAATAAGTACCCCTAAATAATCCACAGTTTTACAACTATCCGACTCGTGCCTTCAATATTTTATGTATATTATTATTAAAAATCCTCTTAATTCTTGAGGCAAAGCATCTTTTAGGTGTATACAATGTTTCTCTCGTGTCTTCTTTTGGTCCATCTTTGGTTCAAATTCTTTGTAATCCTCATTAATTCTTGTCAAATAAGAAAAGAAACAAGAACCTTTTATAAATAAGAATGACATAATCTTTTCAAGTCCATTAACTTTCATTTTTTTGATAAACTTTGGTCTAGATTTTCTTTCATAAACCTCAAAGAATACATTATTTCAGTGCCTA